>JAUMHA010393962.1:0-11658 GCA_032359765.1 Saxidomus gigantea
ACGCTTTAGTCATTCATTACCTGTATTCAATCGATACGCAACAAACACTGAAACGGCACGCTATTATGAAATCTGCATTATTCTGACTTTATTAAGTTAAACTCCTTTTAATAGATGATATGTAATTAAAAATTCGCAACAACTGACTAAGTCGATCAAGCTGCTGTGAAATACAACAGAAACTTTGTCATTCCTGTGAAACTGAACATTATAAAGTTTCAACATCTCGACAGAAAAGTGGTGCTGCAATGTTCTGTATAAATCCATCTAAATTTCAACAACTTCTGTAGAGAACTTCCCTTAAAAACTTTAGCCCAGTTGTTTAATGGAGAAAATGCTGTTAATTACAAGCGGAATATTAACAACAGACAATGAACAAACTGTGATCAGTATAGCTCTCTATTGAGAAAATAGCATGCTCAGCTAACTTAACTCATTCCTTGACTGGACAATATCATACATATAACTGCTACAAAAACAAAAGCAGTAACGAAAAACATATTTGATTCAATAAAAACAAATGGCAAACACATGTACACTGTAAGATAAAAAGAAAAGAAATTTCTGTTTACCTCTTCCTTCAATATTTCCACAAAGTTATCAGGGAAAACACCAACTTTGCCGTTTAGCTCGCCTTTCCACCATCCACTGTCTTCCAGTTCTTTATCAAGAACATTTACTAACTCCCCTTCATTCAGTGTGAGTTCATCTTCATTCTCAGCAACATATGAGTAACGCACAACTGCTTTCTCTGTGAGCTTTGTTTCTATAAAACAAGAAGGAAAATAATTCTATAAAACAAGAAGGAAATTATATCTATAAACCAGGAAGGAAATAATTAAGAAGTTAAAACAATACCCATTATACAGTAAAATAACTTAATAGTGTCAGTATGGCACAAACAAATAATACAAATGGTAAACTACCTATAATTTTTGTAATTTTGTTTTTTTCCTGTTCTATTAATTTTTCATTTAAAATATAATGAAATGGTCAAGATCAGGGATTTTTTTTTATTTTTACTTTATTTACCATCTTTTGAAAATATCATATCTCAAGAACTTTGGAACAAAATACATAAAGTTCTAAAACACAACACAACATTGCAAGATGTAACATTAATTTTGTATCTAAAACAAGACATTCAAAACTAAATATGAAATAAAACTTAACTAAACTTTTAACTTTTTCTTCTTCAAAGTTGTCCATCTTTCATTTATAACCACTGGCCACCAAGTGGCAGGGATGAAAAAGTGACTTTAAGATTTTTCTGAACAATAATGTGGAAACAGCCAGCTGCCAAAGCCTTTTGTATTTTGCAAGATTGTACTTGTACTTTGGTGAAATTGCATACTTCCAACCAGACCCACAATAATACAATGAACTTAATACTATGTACAGAAAAAGTCCATTGTTGGAAGTTTCAAAATTAAGTCCATACTGACACTACAGCGGTTGTGGTTGCAAAAGAATGATAAATAAGAACTGTAACTATTAACCAATGAACAGGAACATTTTTATTACCTTTTTCAACAGATTTTGATTCTTCAAACAACTGGTATACTTCTTGTTAAAATTTAGCTTCTATGTTCAGTTTAATACTTGAATTGTTACTTTTACAATGGTTCAATGAAACAAACTGTCAGTGGAATCTGATCTGACCTGCTTGAAAGGTTCTACATGACTGTAATGCCATATAATTTAGTGGCTGTTGTAAGGATTTAAGGCTGTTTCAACTGAAGTTTGGTCATTTTTACAGGCAGGCAGCGAACCTAACCATCACTAATTTTGGGAAGGTACAAGAATCCTACCCTCGATGAAAAACTGCCAACTTTCTCACATCAAGAGATGTGTTTGGTGACAGGGCTCAAATCAATGACCCTCAATCTACAAGAGGTTACAGTAACTCTAACCACTCGCTCATGGATGGAGTACAATATTTTTTGCAACATGGACACAATATATTATGTTCATGAGATTATCTTGTGTTGAAGAGCCTGTAGCATTATGAGTCATCGTTGTTGAGATTTTACTTTAGTTCTTCATCCTACTTTATTATAACCTTTTAGTATGTAAATTCTAAATTCAAAAATAAATAATACATCTCTTTTAACTAAAGTTAAAGCTACTACAAATTCTTACTTGCAGAATGTTTTTGTTCCATCATGTTCACACTTTTAGTACAACTTTTAATATAAAACACTGAAAGATGGACTTTGATACAAGATTTTAAATATACATAAGTATGTCATTAATGTCCTTGATCCAGCATTAATCATGTATGTAAGTGATAAATCATGGATGATTAATTCATATACTTTAGATGTTTGTGTAAACATTATCTTACATATTAAATGTAGAGAAATGTCTATGCATTTTCTTTGGTGTAACTCATTTTATGATTTAAACTGAATATATCTTTCTGATATTGAAAGAAATCTCATAACTATTTTCCTCATGTGTAATATGTATTGACAGTAAGCTTGCATCTTTTCTCTTTTTGTCGACATGAAGGGAGGAGTATAAGGTATTAGTAATTAAAATAAATCTTCATTGAAAGTTTACAGCTTTAAGTCAAAATAACCATATGATTACACACAAAGATATTGATGGATGTTTTAGACTATTACTAAGAAAGTGTCATTTTATGAGGTCATAGTACATTAATTACATAACTCTTATCCATCCCCTCAATGTGTATGTCCCCTTCATCACTGACTTTTCTTTTGTGCCAAATTTTAATACATTCAGAATAAAATATCTGTTGATTATGACAAATTTACAACAAAAACAATTTGGTAAGGTTAAATCAGACTTCTGACACTGAAAATCAAGCTATTCATGGCCTTTAGAACAGGACAACATTTTATGGTAGATTACTTGTAAACTATTACAGATAAAACTGTAGTTAATTTCACAAATTATTTATTACTCTAAACCAAATTTTCACCTTAATTCTAAAACAAACATATCAATTAAACAAACAACCATAACATGTTAAATTGAACTTTGGGAAAAACTTACAAAACTAATATCATCTGCAAGTTATTACACAAAATGTGTAAGCCTGTACGAAAACTCTGAGCCACTGCTATACAGAATCTATAGACAGAGTAGACACAGACGCAGAATCTGACGTAAAATCTGTACAGAATCATAGTGAACCAGATTTTTGTCTGTGCAGATTATTGTATCAGACAGAATTTTTGCACTTTTCATTTTAACTAGACAGATTTTTTGTACTTTGTACAGATTATGGTCATATTTTGGTTATAGGAACTGGCAAAAACAATCAATAATGCATTGCAACAAATGGCCACCCGTGAAATGTTTACACATGTTTACTCAAATGAAATGACTTAAATCTGCAAAAATACATGGAATCAAATAAAGGTACTTGACAGACTAATTCAGAAATGCCAAAAGTGGCAATAGGATTTCTTAATGTGGAACAAGTTTAAAGTGCAAAAATGATAAATATACATGTATTGCAAAAACTACAAACATTGTGCTAGGAATTCAAAACCACTTTTCTGTACTTTTATTCTTTTCTGAATTTTACAGATTTTATTTTATACAGAAAATTATCCTGCTTTTTTTCTGGCCACATTTTTTTGGGGCCTAATTTAAATATTTTGCAATTAAAATATTAAACAAAGATTTTGTTCTTTGTCTTAATATCAAAAATGTATTTATAGTATTCTGGTTCAACTACATTTCAATGAACCAGAATATTTTCTGTACAGACTTTCAAATTTTTTTTAGTCTGTACATAATCTGGTTCCAATCTGGTCAGACTTTTTCGTACAGGATTACACAAAATTTGACACCATTCTGAGAAATGTGTATTATAACATAGTGAAAATGACTACATAGTGATTGACATTACAGAACTATAAACATTTCTTTCAGTATGAATATAAAAATCTATATTTTTTTGGAAAGGGAAGTTTAATAGGAAACATTGATGACAAACTAAGTTAAATACTCCGGAATAAAAGGAATGTATATGAAACCTGCAATTTAATTCACGAGACTTAAAAGTAAGCCTATAGCTGTACAGTTTGTTAACTAATTTTTTAGGAGGATGACACACTTATCTTTAAATTTGTACAATATTTCTTCTTACTATGGCAAATGCAACCATAGTTCAGAACAATTAAAGATCTTTCTAAAATGAAAGTCTTCACCCTTCTCAAGACCTTTACAATAATCCTCCGATCACTTGCCTATAAAGGTAGGCCAACTTAGTTATCCTCATTTCAAATATCTCGGTAAATCTTCAAAATAACTAGTCAACTAACAATTATATATACAAAAAGGACTGTCCTGATGATCAGTAATTAGACACGGCTAAACTTACAATCATGGAAATTAAGTTGCACTATTTATAACAGTGACATGTTCTGGTTATATGATAGTTCTAAATGTTTACACTAATATTACAAGTAATTGAAAAAACACTTGCAACATTGTTACAATAAATGTTTCAATACACATTTAGCTTAGACTTTATGAAACATTTGATGGTGTTGTATGATCATCGCCTAACTCCTCAGACTGTGCAAACATGTTTAACTTCATGTCTGGACTTGGATAGAAAGAAAATTTCTCGTCAAATTCTGCTGGAATAAAATCTGCAATGGGTGATTCCTGCTGATGTGTTGTGTCTGCTTCAGCACTAGGGGTGCTCTTTCTACTTGTCATCATGTATTCCTCTAACCATTTACCCGAATCCTGCATCCTTGCCTCAATGTCTTCATCATAGTAACTGTCATCCTTGTTCTCCTCCTCATGTTCTTTCTCCATCATCCTATCTGGTACAATTCTTTCAGCAATAAGATCAGCATCAAGGCTAGAGCCTCTAGTTCTATCAAGCTCTCCTTCACTGTCATCAAGATATGAAGTTGGCTCAAGATCAAAATTGATGTATGGGTTCTCGAAACAACTTTCAGTGTAGTAGCAATCAAAGGGCTGTTCTGACTGAACTTTATTTACTATGTTTACGAAAGGACTACTCTCACATAACGGTTTTTGGTCCTCCCCATCATCAATAGTATACTTGAAATATTTATCATATTTATCAATGCCCTCAATATCAAAATGTGCATCATCAATATCAACATCATCATTGACAACATCATGGTCCTCATTCTTCAATATAGATTCAGTACAGTAATACCCTACTAAGGGGCTTGCACTGATGTAACTTGGTTGCCTTTCATGCACCATGTAGGTATCAAGAGCCACAGCTGCTTTACAGTCATCTATCTGATTACCATCAACATCATATGCTTCATCATAATCCATGGTTAAAGAACAGCTGTCTCTTGAAGAAAGAGCTGATTCATCAAAGGTAACTGAATCTTCTTTATTCTCATCAAATTCTGTCTGTGTTGAAGTTTCAACATTTGTTTGAGCTGCTGTATCAACAACAGTTTGTGTTGAACAATCTTTTTCTTGTGGACTTGACTGTGTGGCTTTGTCCAATAACGATCTATCAAAACTGTCTTCAGCAATGTTCCCATCAATGTCAATCAGACTGTCATCCTTCTTTGCATTTTCTACATAAGAATAGAAACAGTTATTCATACCAGAATCAATATAAGCCTTGTGTTCTCTTTCCAAATCTCTTGTAGTACTTGCTCTGTCATTTTCATCTGACTGGAGCTCTAATGGCTGATTAAGTTCATGAATTATGCATTTCTGTCCAACAACTGTCAGTACAGGGTCATTGCAGACTTCAATACAAACATCAGTGCCATCTTCTTGAGTAAAATATTCACATAATATTTCCTCAGATTTATGAAGGACACATTTCTTACCAACCACGTTTAAGACATTGTCATTCTGAATTTCAATTGTGTCATTCATCTCTAGTTGCTGTTCATCAGAAGTGTCTTTCATGGGTGTATTTTCTGGAGACCCTACAGAAGTGAAACTTTCAGTCATTATATCATCCAGTGACCCAAGTGCTTCTTTAAGAAATTCATGCATCTCATTATCATCTTCAATATTAGCATATTTTGGTGTGTCAGACAAATCAAGACCCTGTAAATCACTGATGAGAGCATCTACATCTGGAGTTACATCATATCTGTCTTCAAACCTACTGTCTTCCTGTTGCCCTTGTCTACTAGAATCTTCATTTTCTAAAACTGATCTAGTCGTATCATCATAACTCCCTTGAACTATATCTGAACATGACTGTACTGCCTGTGAGATAACACCATACAAACTGTTTCTTGACTCTATCATTGATGTAACATCAGAATCACCATTTATTACATTATCTGTTGCCTTTATATGCTTCTCTACCGCCTTTTCTACCTCAATATCCTTGTTTCTTTTACCAAGACAAGACAAGAGAAGTAATTTTCTACTGACTTTCACCGGACTGGCTCTTTTCTCATGTCTGATGCATTCATCAGACTGACTTCCATAACCAAAGAATGATGATACTGTACTGTTACCAACTTCAGTCTCATATACATCTGTAGTCAAGCTATTTACTTCCTCTTCAATCTCTTTGTCTAGTTGTTCCTGTTTCACTCTAGACTGTATGCCATCATCATCTTCAAGTGTGAAGGTCTCATCTCTGCACTTAAAATAAACTGATACACCACTTTCTTCATTTTCTGTGTCTGAAGTACCCGAATTTTCTACTGTAATGTCTGTTTTTCTGGTCCTGCTACTAACATTGTAAAAGCTTTCACAATTGTCTTGTAATGTGGTTCTTGTATACTTGTCAAAGGTACTAAAGATATCACTGGTTTTCTTTGATCCCTTTTCTTTCTCCTTTCTAATCATGGGTTTCTTTTCTACCACAGCCAAAGGACTAAATTCCTCATCCAATTTCTTAAACTTCAACAACTTCACTGAATCTTTTGAAGCATCTTCAAGAGAGCTTTTAGCAAAAAGACCCCTCCTCCTTTTCTCTCTGCAGCCTATTAGATCACTGAATAAATGTGGGTTACCAATAGTAAATGGACCTGTCAAGACTATTCCAGCCTTTGGTGCATATGTAATGGATTTTATACCTAAAAAATTAAAATCAGTCTCACTGTCTTCTTTTTCATCCTCCTCCTCTTCAATGTTTTTTGGCTGCTGTAGATCCAAGTTTCCAGGAGAAGCAACAATATCTGTTGTTCCAAGAGATACCTTTGTAGCTTCATCAGAAGAATCACATCTATTAGGAAAAAATGTTTCTATGCTGTCATATGTGTCTTCAGATGGCAACAGGGTCAATGCATTCCAATTTGTGTTCTGTGCCAAATCTATATGTCTACTATGGTAGTCAGTAATAGCCTGAACAGATGACCTTTTTCTTCTCTTTTTTGCTGGGGATCTATTATCGAAGAAACATGGTGATTTGGCCAATACATCAAGATTTTCTGCTTTAAAAGCCTCTACCTTTGCCCGAAATTCATCAAAATGGCTTCTTTCTGCAATGTCAAACAAAGATGTAACAGGATCTGAAATCTCACTACTGGTTCTTTTAGGGGATCTAACACGTGTTAAGCCACCTACTTTTGACTTTGGAGACTCTTCAAAATCTTTACTGAACCAGAATGCTGGAGCATTTGAGCTAAATGGGATTCTACAGTAACTTGAAGTTTGTCTCACAAAACCACTGTCTGGCAACTTGTGTGTAACAGAACTATGACTTTTATATCTTTGAAAGACTTTTTGAGGAATTCTTGACGAGTTAACTTGTTTTAAAGAATGAGCTTCTACTTTTATGGGTGGTGGCAGTGACATGTCATGTTCTCTATTTATTTCATTTTTTTCTGGATAAACATAAGGGATGTCTGTTGTGGTTCTCCCTTTATATGGAGTACTTTGCCAGTTGTAAACTGGTGCAGAACATAGTTCTAGCAGGTTGTCATCACTACCTACTGTCATGGACAGCAAAGTACTTGACTCTGTTTTGTCAACTGTGTTATCATCCAGATCTTCTTTTGAGCTCACAATTCTTACTGAATTATCATCAACACAAACAGCCATCGACACATCATCTTCCTGTTTAGTAGTGCTATTCAAATCATTGATTGAAAATCCATCACCAAAATCTGCTTTGTTTGCTAAAGCGCCAGGCTGGCCACTAGTTATGACATCATAGACATAGTTGTTCACCATCTCATTCACTAAAGGATCAGCCAAGTTTCCAGAATCATTCGGCGAAATATAATTCTCAACCTGATGTTGGGTACAATCAAATTCAGGCTGGTGGCTTAGCAAACTGATTGTGTAAGATTCTTCCAGGTCATCATCTTCTTCCTCAAATTCACTGACACTGTACTGTTTAAAGTGAGATGTAGGTGCCTGAAATAGCTGATATTTGTCTGCAATTGATTTTATAAATGGGGATAGGTTTCCAGACTTGTTTAAAGAAGCAAAGTAAGTCTTAGGTGAACTGGGATTATGTACCATTTGATCCTTACACTTGGGTGTGAAAGGCACATCTGGTTCCGCATCTCCATTACTTCCACTGTGAATATCAACAGGCCTAGCTACTATTTCAGTTGAACCATTTTCATTTGTGACCGTTGAGAATTTCATAAAACCAGAAGCCCCAAGGTCTCCAGCTGCATAATTCAGAGCCCTTGCAGCCTTTTCAAAATAGTCATAGTTTTGATATGGCTTATGAAGTGGAGTTCGGTCATGTTCTCTCTCTACTGAATCAGGATTTTTCTCTGCTGAATCTATCAATCTCTTCTTTGTGACCAGAACACTGTCAATAGCCTTGCAAAATCTCAGTCGCTGAGGTGGTGTGAGCATGGTATGTTTCCAACAATTTAATGTATGTATCCTGTTCTCATAATCACTTGGTGTTTCTGGCACAACCTCTATTGCTTCAGGTTCAGTATCATCTACAAGTGAGGGAAGCATGTTTGATTCTAAACCATCCGTCACCAATTCATCTTTACTACCACCACACGACTTGTCAAGGCACACATCAAGGTCATCTAATATTGTCTGCAGGCTCTCTGAATAATCACTTCCAGATAATTTCTTCTCCTGATCTACTCTTTCAAAAACTGTATACCACTTTTCTTCCTTGTGTGCATTGCAGCTTAGCTGGTTAGCCAGACACTGGGTATCTGGACCTCTGTTGTTGTTGTAGTCTACATCTGCACAACTATCACTAGAGGAATCCATATCAACTTCAGCATAAACTGGTTTTATCTCAATAGTTTCATGGTCAATACATTCAAAATCCCCTGGTGTAATATCAACATCTTCATATTCTATCAGATCTTCTTCAAGAATTGATTTACATTTATCTAACTTTTCATCTAAGATATCTATAACATTTAAGTTTGCACTGTTAACATATACCATACTATCTATATAGTCAATATCTTCACTAAAGCTTGGGTGTTTCTTTACAATATGCTGTGCACTATGGATTCTGGACTGTGTGCTACTGGATTGTATCTGAGGAAGACTGTCTGTGTTAATATCCTCTGGAACTCTAGGCCCTGAAGTGTTAGTATCACATGAATCAGCACTGGGAAGCAGATGACCTAGGGTGGAATGTTGTGCACACTTCATGTTAAAGAATGAAGAAAATAGCATGAGTTGATGCTAGGCATGCCTGAATAACAGCTAAATGTTTGTACAGTACACAACAAGAGGACCATAATGGCCTTATATCGCTCACATGAGTACCATTGACCCTCATGTGACCAAGTTTTGAACTTGACCTTAAGTTCATCAATACATACATTTCTGACTATCAAGATAACTGGGTACTAAATGTGGCTTCTAGAGTGTTCATATGTTTTTTTCTATGATTTGACCTGGTGACCTAGTTTTTTTTACCTTGATTTCATTTAGATCAACATTCTGACAAATTCTCATAATGAATGAGTCAAAATATGGCTTTTAGCAGTAACAAAGGGCAAAAACTCTGTAATTAGTCAAGATAGAGTTATGGTTCATGTACACTGCACTTCCTCTCATTGTGCTTTACCATTGTATGAAGTTGTATTGAATTGCAACCAGTAGTTTTCAAGTTATGCTCCGGTAAAGGAAAGTGACAAAGGGCAATTCCTCTGTAACAAGTCAAGATGGAGTTTGGTTCCTGTTTACTGCACTTCCTCTCAATGTGCTTGACCATTGTATGAGTTGTATTGAAGTCCAACCAATGCTCCGGACAAGGAAAGTAGCAAAGGACAAATGACAATAATGTAATTACTTAAGATAGAGTTATGGTCCTTGTACACTGTGTACATTGTGCTTGACCACTGTATAAAGTTGTTTTTAACCTTTAGTTTTCAAGTTATGCTCCCGACAAGGAAAAGTAACAAAGGGCAATTACTCTGTAATTAGTCAAGATATAGTTATGTTTCTTGTGCACTGCACTTCCTGTAAATGTGCTTAAACATCATATGAAGTTGTATTGAATTCTAACGAGTAGTTTTCAAGTTATGCTCCGGGCAAAGAAAATGCAATGGAACGACTGCCCAACTGCCCACCCGAACGACCGACCACCAGTTGACTCCTATATACCCCCTAAACTTCATTGGGGGGTATAACAACAACTCCATTTTTTACACAGACTAATCCAATGACAGACTAATACATTGTATCTCTATATGGTACTTAAAATAAACAGAATATGAAAGCTGGGTTAAGGAATTAGCATGAAGACAGCTAGAAAAAGAACCTAATCCCTAAATTTAATTAGGTCTGTGATAGAACCCCTCCAGGAGAGAAATTAAAGTTTTAGGTAGAAACTGGCAGATAGAAAACATATGATACCACAAATATCAAGTTTATGTTTTTACTGCAATTGTTTCATTTTCAGCATGTAAGAGCTTTAATAGTGTCACATTTCCTTCAAAATCAAAAAGCTTGAAACATAACAGTCAATTAAGTATGAATATACCTTGTATATGTGGTATCATACAGTTTCAAATAGCTTCTGATAAAGTATACCTTTAAGTCTACGCTGCACTGGATCCTCTCGCCTTTCAGCCTGAAAGTAAGATAAAATAACAAAACAGATTAAAGTATTTTCAATTTCAAACTTTCTTTTTATTATGTATATATAAATTTAGAATGCAAACACTGTCTAGATGATGACTGTCATGACTGATTAAATCTATCAAGTCTTTCAAGAATTTAACTGCAAACCAATTTGGTGAAAAATCTATGTCACCAGATTACTATTGCAGTTACTCACTGTCATGTAGCCGAAACGGTGTAGTCATTCCAAGATGGCTGACACGGAAACACGCCACAGGTAGGTGTCCTCTATTTCAGCTGATTTCCAGTATTTAACCCACTTTATAAAAGTGTAATTGGGTCCACGCCGACTCAGAATAGAATAAACATTCGCACAGATACTGAAATTATGCACGACATGCATTAAAAACACCAGTATTTGTACAAAAATGTCACACATGATGTCCGTTTGAAAATCAAATCGAGAAGATGACCATAAATTAGTGTTTAGATGCTGTTTAATGCTAGAGTGGCCCTAGAATTGATGGTTAACAATGAAGAAAAACCCTCTTCTACTTTCTGCAAGGCGAATATGACAAATCATATATTCACGGTGGGGAATCACATGATCAAAATAATCTCTAAACAAAAGTAAATATATGAAAACTGTTAGAAAATGATAAAAGCCGTTTAGTTGTGAAT
>JAUMHA010394007.1:0-11657 GCA_032359765.1 Saxidomus gigantea
TATTACAATAAGTGTAATCTGAGTTGTTATTACAATAAGTGTAATCTCAGTTGTTTCTTCTAGTTGAGTGTACTATTATTACTTCCATAGTTGAGTTTTGTAGGCTACTTTGCCAAGTACTTGTCTGTATATACAGAAACAAATGCTGTAAATCCTGAAATATTCACCGGAACTTAATTTTTGTGTTTTTTTTTTGCAAGAGCACTTTTTTGTTAATTCATTATTTTGCTAATTCAGAGCTCGTTGGAAATGAAAGATTTCCCGAAACATACGGGAAACAAGGGATCTCATGTTTTCAAATTCATGGTCTCATGAATTGACCCGGAGATAAAATATTGTGATACTTTTGTCTCTTGAATTTTAGGTGATTTACAGTATATTTTTTGATTGCTAGGTCTCAGTATTTAATTTAAAGTATAGCTATGACAGACTGTGTAGCACATGAAAATGACAAGGCACAATTGAATGATGTTAGTAATATAAAATCACACTTTTCATGTCTTTTCTGTGTGATTGGACATACAGATATTTTTGACATAATCTGGTCCCATGGCATGATGAAAGAACTGCAAACAAGATTTCCTGCTTGTAGAGATGCAGTTGTCGGCTTTGGCAGTCAGTTTTTCCTCTCAGTGAAAGTTTTTTTTCTCTGTTCTTTAGCAAACAGAGGTGACCAGCAGCAGCAGCAGCAGCAGCAGAGACCACCTTCAGCAGCCTCATCACGTAACCAAGAGGAGCAAGAATATCTCAACAAACTGCGACAGATACGTCAACAGAACTACAATGAAAGACGAAACATTCAGGCTAAAATTGATGCTGATAAAAACTCTGATGCGGCAGAAGAAAGAAAGAAGAAGGCAGAAGCTTTGAAAGTATGCAAATTTGTAAATCGCTGGTCTCTCTTAGAGATGATTAATGATATTGTGCTAAGTTATTATGCACAGTTATAATGTTACAGGCAGTCATACCTTTGCCATGTAAAATGATAACTTCCTTGCCTTCATTTACATGATGCAGTTCTTATTATTTCAATCTCATGAAGGATAAGATCGATTGTTCTATTAGTGTGAAACAGATTCATTTAGTTGTAGTAAGTTTATGGTTTACAGTAAACTCAGCGTTATTGTCTTGTGACTTTCCTAAATCATACAGGCATGTAGCACTGTCTAAAGTCAGTCTTTAGTGAAAATATTTGAATACTTTGATTTATGATATTACTGTAAATTGGGTCATATTTGTGATGATTTAATTTTTCGCTATTTTCGTAAATTTCCCATTCTCTAATTTAAAAATCTTGCAAAATATTCATTTCACATAGATTTACTATTAGAGAATTTTCCTTTTGCAGATTCAAAATTTGCGAATAAATCTGTGTATTACCAAATTGTGATCCTTTTTTCATCACGCAGAATTACCCAATTTACAGTACTCAGATACTTTGATCTATGATATTACTCTTTTCCTCAATTTTTATTGTATAGAAGCAAGCAGAAGACTGGGCCAAACAGAGAGCCAGTGCTTTAGAGAAGAAGAAACAAGAGTTGTTTGAACAACAGAGATTGCTGAGAGAGGTTCATAGACACTTTTATCACTATGTTATCATAATTAATGTACATTGATAAAACTGATGCTTGATGGATTAATTTAATGGCACACAGTTAGGTATAAGAAGTTAATATATGATTTTGATTGTAATGTATCACAGTTATACTTGTTTTATTACCAACTTGTCGGTAAAATAAGTAATAGATAGCGTACTGTTTGCGAGAATAATTACATTATTTCGAAGAGGCATATCCTCCGGGAAATTATGAATTATTTGAGTCAACAGTTCTCTATCTGTTTTGTATTATGGCACATTTGCTCTATTGCGCTGTTGTAGCTGTTCTCTATTGTAGATAGATCTCAGTTTTAAGCTCAGCCCCCATACACAGTGTAAATTTCCAGAAATACAGTACATTCATTGTTTACAGATTTATGCAGTAGCCATAATTATACAAGTAATAAACATTGTGTCATTCTTTCAGTTCTATCTTTGTGACAGTATGTTATTTAACCATATTGATTTTTGTTTTTCTTTTCAGTGTAGAAAGAATGTCAATAAGTAAGTTTTTCTTCTTAAATATATAATATCCGATGTATATTTTCGTAAGCCCTCTACTCATAAAAGGAATCACATGGTTAGGTTATTAGCAGAAAGATGTTGGAGCTATACAATGTCATTGAGAAAGTAAAAAACTGTACATATGCCATACATATTCTGTTGTGAAATAATGTTTAAGGCTTGAAGTAAGTAGTCAGTTACAATAACGACCTTTACAATAATTTATTCATCTCACTATTGTCATGAAATAGTTAGGTTATAACGCTCTAACATGATTATTCACATATCTCTGTTAGCAGACCAGGTGTACCAGTAGTAAAACCTAGTCCAGCTGTGCCAATGACAGGGGCCATGAATGCAATAGGGGCTACACCAAGAGTTGTGCCTGCAGCCAGCCCTGCACCTCCGTATGTTATCCATTAACAAATTTTCTTAACTTAATATACATAAATTTCTTCTGCAAATTTCTTGACGTTTCATTAAAAAACTAATTGAACTGCTGATGTAATGTTTAGCAGGTGAACAGATTAAGTAAGCAAGCATTCTCTTGCACTATTGGTAAATTAAAGTCAATTAACAATGTAATTTTAGTCTGTTTTTTCCTGTACACAAGAAGCATGTGTAGTTTCCTTACTATTTTATAAGCCATTTCCTATTAATTAATTTATAATTTATGTAGAGCACCAGGCATGACAAATGTGTTGGGAGCTATCGGAGCTAAACCAAACCTGGTAGGAGAGGAAGATGAAAGAGCAAAGTAAGTGCATTTTGTGATAACTGTTCACATGTTAGAGACATTTGTTGTCTATCATGTTCTTACAAATTTTACACTATTATGTATTTTATTGTAGTGTTACAGGGTAAAAAAGTACCTATAAAAGTTATTTTTGCTAGTTTTTTTTCCTGCTTATTTTTGCGAATGAAGCATTTCATGAATTCATCAAACTCATTAAGATAACAAACAAACGATGATTATATTTAAGATAGTGCTTGCTCGTGAATTCTAAAACGGGTGAATAAATGGAAAATTGCGAAATAAACAACACACAGATATAAAGACTGTTACCGTGTATAGAACACAGTCTTTTATAAACCTCTAAAGAGATAAATCAAACCCAGATATACATTGAAAATAAATCATAACACAATCATAGCTAATAATAAATCATAACTTTTCCCACGAAACAGTGAACATAATAAATCTTAACTTCAAATTTTTTGAATGTTTTCAGAACACCTATTCAGAAGCAGAGGGAGGAGATTTTAAAAAAACTAAATCAGAAGGTATGGTAAGATTGCTGATTGCATAAAATGTTTTATTTAGGTCCTGCTGGCCCCTATTTCACGAAAATACTTAAGTAATTACCCAGAAGCATGCTTAACTTATTTCAATACTTATCAGCCCCTTGGATGTTTATTCAAGTTTGTCAGAATCATATTTAACCATTTATTACATTGATATACACTTGTCAGTTTTTATACAGGTAATGTTGTTTTATAGCAAATAATTCATATAAGTAAATTCTTTAAATTCTTGAGATGTACTCAAATGAATTTTTCACTAACTGACTTGCATTTAATATTATACAACATTTTTTTCTATCAACATGTTAATTTCATTAAAAAATAGACTATCGTTAAAAATGGCAACAAGAAATATCTTTATTTTTAGTGACAATTACTCAGCTGAGCAATTACTTAAATATTTTCATGAAATTGGGACCAGGTATTCATCTTTTCATGTACTAATTTAAAATTAAATGCAGACACTTAAAAATTTAAAGGAGGAAAGTCACATGAAATCTTGTATTTAGTACATGACAATTTGAAATAAAATTGTGTTTTGAGAATGATGAAGAAAGTATTATCTGCTCATGTTTAGGGTCCACCAAAGGAGACAGAAGAAGTAAAGGAGTCAGCAAGGTCCAAGTGGGGAGCTGGTGGGGACATAAAATTGGCAGAAGCTGTTGAAGAACCAGAGAGTTCAAGGTCACAGTGGGGTGGTCCTCCGAGTCTTGACCTTGGCAAGTTAACCCTGGAGGAGACGGCATCTCAGATGGAAAGTAATTAATTTTAAGCATAGTTATGTTATCATTAGCATTGGTATCCAATCTTTTCACTATCTCATTATTTTGTGTTGAAGCTTAAAGCTGTTTGCTCTCAGTTGCCCTTAAAAAAAAGGAAATTTTCAAAAATGACATACTAATACTTAAAAATAAAACTAAAGCTGGAATCAACAAAAGAAGTAAAAATCTAGGTAGGAATTTGCAAAAATCGATTGAAAATGCTGGTTTTATGGCACCATTACACAATATGTTTATATTGGAATTTCAAAAGTGTTTGCAACGCTTTATTATTTGGTAGTGTATTATTTCAAATCTACAGATATACTTAACAGGAATTTATACTAGAACCTTTTTATATGACTATATGTTCTAAAATATGTTATTTTCATACAGTTTGAAGACGTTTATTTTTTTACCAAAATCTGAGAGCGAGCAGCTCAACTGGTACATGTAAGCTTTGAATGAGATTGGAAAATGGAAAAGTTTGAAGAATTGCGGATGTTTAGATTCACGATTATTTATTAAAAATGTGCTAGTTAGTTATGTAAAATAAAGTGTCTGAGGACTTTTTATATGTTGGTTACATCATAGATTGGGAAATGCAGATATTGAGGGTTTGATTCATGCTGCATCTATCTTTCATACATGTAGTAGTAGTCGGTCAGCCTAACACATCATGGAGCTGAAACCTTTACATGTTGGTTCAATACAAATATTTAACTGAAAGCTCTTTAACTTCAGACAATAAATAGCATATTAGCATCATTGTCTTGAGAAGGATGTACTGTGCAAAAAGAAAATCTTTAGTTATCATGAGCATTATAAAGTTGACAAGAGGTATATTTTACAGTAACAAGTGCCAGAGACAGGGTGGTAATGAATCCTGACTCAGCAAGGAGACAGTGGGGCAGACCAGGTGAAACCATTGTCAAAGCCTTACAGGGTGTACCTCTAGCTGAACAAACAATGGGGAGTGATAAATCAGGTAGGTTTAATGTAGTTTGTAGAATGTTAGTTTGATGATGCAAAACTGATAAGAAAGTGTAGTGATTAAAGCAAACATTTTCAGTGAGGAACACGCCCTACATCAGGAACTAGCGAGCTTTAAGAGTATCTTTTTCAGTATTTCCCCAAACACTTTGATGTATTTGGTAATGATAAGTTCTATACTTAATGGTACAATTCATCAAACATCTGCATAAAATCTCTTGAATGAAATTAGGAAGATGGTTGTTCATATTTTTACAAATTATAAACTTTACAAAAAAACTGTTCAATCTTGCATTATTTTTGTGTGCTGTTTTTCATTTTAGGTGTTCTTTTACAATTTACATTTGTTACTTCAGATAAGCAGCATGCACACTTTTCTTCATGTTGTTTATATCATCCTTGTATCTATTCTAAGTACCTTGCACATGTTTTAAAGTGAATGTTGTACATTTCATCACCATGTTTTACAGAGGAGTCGGTGAGTTCAGCACCTTCTACCGGTGAGAGTGCAGCAGCTGCAGCATCTAAAGGTGCTACCATCACTATTTCCCATAGTTCTGTTACAAAAGGAACCATTACTATTCGCACTGCTGATGAAAATAAAGCAGGTACTAAAATGGAACACAGCTTTATATTAAGGTTTTTTTTTTCAGCATAGACTTGTGGAGTGATGAATGATTTAATCATTCTTACTCCCATGTGTAATTAACAGACCTTTGCCTTTGCTTAAAGTGGTTTACCAAGTCCTATTTAGATGACTTTTTATATATATTTCTAAATTTTCTATATAAAAGCTTGCTAGATACCCATAGATGCACAATTCTACCACAATTTGATATTTGATATTTGAAAAACGGCATACTTTTTTCACAGTAAATTGCATGCCATTATCTTGGTTCTCATCATATGTACTTTCAGTCATGCTTTGAAATTTAGTTCAGACTTTTGTTTAAACTATTTAAGCTAGATGTGTTTTCTTTTTATTGAAAGATAATCCAAAATTGAACATGCTGTACTGAGTTTAGGTCACTTTAGATTCTATAGAAGTTTCTAACCTAAAGAACATATTCATAAAGAAGTTCAATAAAATTTGGTTTTGCATATTTAGTTTTCATGAAAAGTACAAAATGTACATTGTTTTCTATCGTACAGTAAGATTTATTTGGAATATCTTTCAAATGTAGAGAGTGTCCTGATGCATGCTACTGTATATTTTTGAGGTAGCGTCATTTCAATTGTACTGTCTTTAGTTTCGGAGAGCACAAATCAAAACATACCCCCATCATCACCATCTGAAACATCCCCGTCACGCCTGTCTCCTGTTGAAGAAACCAAGCAAAGCTCCTCACCAATTCAGAAGAAAACCTCGCCAGGAGCATCACCTGTAAGACAGACAGAATCTCCAACAGAAAAGGTTATTGAAGATTCGGTATCAGAGAAAGAACCAGAATCTAAACAGTTAGATAAAGAGAGTGTCTCTGAAGACAAGAAGCAAACCTCACAAGAAGAAGTCAGTCAATCAGAGAATGTTGTGCATGAGAAACCACCACTACCAGACAGGAAACCACCAGTTGCAGAAAAGCCTTTACTTTTACCCAAACCAGTATTGTTACCTAAACCTGATAAGCCTATGCAGTTTGGTATGTTGTGTTGCAAGTTTAGTTAGTCTTAATCACTTCTTTGCCACTTTTTTAGCTTGACTATACGAAAAATAAGTAGACTATTGCACTCAGCCTGGCGTCTGCTTTGGTTGAATTTTTTTCATAAATGCTAATATCTTCTATACCACGAAACATATTAACCTCAAACTTGGCATACATGTTTTTCATGGCAATATAGACAAGTGCAGCAAGCCACATAACTCTGTCAACTGTATTTGCGTAGTTTTGCCCCTTTTTTGTACTTAGATTTTGTCACAAAAACTTAACTTTTGCTATTTCTTTGCCATTTCTCAATATTTCTTAATCAAACTTTCAAATTATTGAGCCAATGACAACAGAGTTGTGACGCAGCCAAAGTCTTTGGATCAAGATCACATTTGAAAAAGTTATGCCCCTTTTTGTACATAGGTTTTGTCATGATAACTTAAAGTTGGCTATAATTTTGTCATTTGTTAATATTTCTTCATCAAGCTTTCAAATTATTTTGCTTTTGACAAAATGTTCACAATGTACCTCATCTGCCTCTCCCCTACATCTACCTCCTAGACCACCATACCCCACCTCTTCCCTTTTCTACCACCAATGGGAAAAAACACTTTTTCTAGAATTTTTCTTTAATTTTGTAGGTTTGACCTTTAAATTCTTACACAATATACCTATTCTTAGATAAAAAGCCCATTTTACTAACTAGTTTTTCGAAAAGTCAAGCATGCTGTTATGAGACAGCTCTTGTTTTGTTTCTGTTTGCTTTTATTTCAGTTTTTGCACATTTATGTTTATATTTCACGTTGCATGTCAAGAAATATTTTGTCTCAGTTTTCTCCATTTCTTACAAACTAGATAAGACTGAAGAAGTACGTCATATAAAGATTTTATATTGCCTCTGTGGTCAAGTGGTGACTTAAAGTCACTGTCCATTAAATGTTGTATGCATGTATGTTGTGTTCATATAAAGTTGTACTAGCTGTGTTCTGTACACGGAGACTGATGTGATTTCTGTATCTGATGTTTCTATCAGTTTGCATATGCTCATGTGTTGTTATTTACAAGATACCGGTATCATTAACTGCTTTTTAACAGGCCAAGGTGTTCCCGTCTCTGTTAAAAGCCAAGGTGCCGGATCGCTGTTTGAGAAGGTCGAGTTAGAAGATGACAATGAAGATGGAAAGCAGGAACCAGGAAATAAAGATAATGAAGAAGCAAAGGAAGAGGACAAGGTCACAGTTACAGAATATTCAGAAGGGTATGTGTTAATGTTTAAGAGTGCTAATTTACGGCGATGAACAGAATTTGATTGATGAAACTGATTGTATAGTTAGTTAAAATTTAAAAGACAAATGTATATGACCGAGGGACACTGCTACAAATAACTTATTGGAATACTTAGAAATGCAGTGGTTACTTCCGCTTATAATATACAGTAAACTTTGCCATCCCAAGCTGTTTTTAACAAGATTTTATTAATATTAAAAAAAATAAGTTCTAATTTTAATGTTAGCTTTTTATACTGCTTTTGCAGTCAGTTTAATTTTATAAAACATTTTAACTGTCAAGAGGTAAAATACAAAAAGTTGATTAAAAATATTAATTTTAATAGACTTGTTTTCATATCATCACATGACATTTTTCATCATCACCTACATTTTAATTTTGAAAAGAACTAAAAGGAATACGTAGACTGATGCAATTAAATTTCATGAATAAAGAAAAACTGGAGGATTTATAGGCAGAAAAAGAAAGAATTCCAAGTTGAATCAGGGAAGATAAGTAGTAATGTAATTCAATTATGAATCACTATAATATTTATTTAACACTAAACTTACCAACATTAAATATATTTACAGAGAGAAGCCAAAGTCTGGTTTGGTGTTAGGTATTACAATGGGAAGTTTTGACATCGGTCACCGTGAATTGTTGAGGACATGCTCCGAACCTGACCTTGCCAGTTTGTTTAGGACTATGAATGCTAATACTCCTAATGTTAGGATGAGAAGTTTGGATGACATGTCAACAGTCAGAGAAGAAGAGGTAAGTGAGAGTAATGGCGTAAAGGTGTATATGATTAAATATCTGTTGTAATGATATGTTCTAAAATGTTAGGATAATATTTTGATTTATAAAATGAAAAAGAAATTCGTTTTTAAGATGTATAGTCTTAAAAAAGGCAAAATTTCAGTGCATGTCTGGCAGTCTAAAAAATTGATGAAATATTATCTTAAAAGGATGACCTTGATATGGAAGCAGTGTGCAGCAGTATGGAAAAGGCTGTAGAATCAGCTGATAATGATGACCATGAGGACCAAGAAGAAACTGGCAAAGATGAGAAGGGTGAAAATAATGAAGAAAACCTTGATGATGAAGAGTAGGTACCTTCTAAAATTTTCTAGTTTTGAATTTGCTAGAATTAGTGAAGAAATATTATTCAGTTGTGGAAGTTTATTTGAGAGAAAACTTTAACATTATATTAAAATTGATTGAAGGTGATTTCTTTGAATGTTGTTTTAAAGAGGTTGTATATATTTTACAGAGATGAAGATTTGGCAGATCTGATGAGTGTCAGAGCAACAATGCAGAGTCTTCTTATAGATGACTGTAAGTTTTTATTTCACTCTATTAAGTGGTCTTCATACAGTGTGCAGTTCATAGTAAATACGGACCGTTTTATGAGCATACATATGCATATCAATTTATGATTGTCAGATTAGATTTCATTCATAACTTAATAAGTTATCTTCTATAAATAAAGATCGTGCTATTATAGCTATAATTGCAGATGCCTTGAATGCTGGTCTGAAAATTTCTAGTGGTTTCAGAAGTTCTGCCACCGGAATCATTTCAATGTTTTTTCTGACATGTATTACTTGACTGTATATTATTTAGCTGAAGATGATGTGAAGAAGTCACCAGTAAAGTTCAGTTTATCCAGTGATAGAGAAAGTCGCGGAGACACTAATGATGGGGATGTTGATGACACAGAGGATGATGACAACATGGATGGGAAATCTGGGGATGAGGAGGAAGAGGCTGAACAGGAAGAGGGAGACGAGCCGAAACAAAAGTATACAGATGAAAAATCGGAAGAAGAAGACGATGAAGGTGACAACACAAACACAGATGAAAATATAGTTGATGAACAAGGTGATTTTGCCTTTTATTGAAAAGTTAAAACCAACTGAGGTTGACATCATAAAGCAAGTCTGAGCAAATCTTTGCAATAGAAAAAATTAATTAATAGTTTTATTATATCCTTGCGGGGAAACAGTGTGTAGTTTAATTAAAAGTTCGTTTTACTGTTCATTATGATCATTATTATTCTTTAATAGATGATGAAGATTCTGATGTACGTAGGTCGTACTCAGTTGATAACGAGAACCCACAGACTCCAGATGACAGTGCAGAGGATATGATGTCGGAATTATTAAATACTGGTATAGCTTAGTTGAAATCAATTCTTCTCGTTAGCCATATAAGACTCTTTTATCTCAATTGGTGTTTTCAATGTTATGCTGAAGTCTAGTATCTTTGACTGTTCAGTTTAGATATATCTGAAATTTTAAGTACCTCTATTTATCTGACTGACTGGCTTTTTTCATGATCTTACAAAATTTAAATGAAACCGTGAAATAGGAGTGGCTATGTCTTCTCCCTGAATGTTCATTATATTCATGATTGTATATTTTGTTATCATAGATGACAGCGACAGTGATTTTGATGATGGTGAAGAGGTTGGAGAGTTTGATCTGTTTGGAAGGCTTGAAGAATCTCGAGCTCAATTAGAAGAAGCACTTGGTGCAGAGAAACTTATCCAAGTGTACAAAACTGTACAGGTATGTACATACGGCTCTATCTTAGCCTGCTTAAACTGTAAATACGGAATTAGTAGCCTTTCTTTCGTATGAACAGGATTAATGTTTTCTAAGTGAAAGCGTTTTCATTGTCTGTTGTATCGAAGTAGGGAGGACCTTGTCCCCTTCAGTTAAAAGAGTGATTGATTTATTAGAGTCCCAGGAATTTTCAGTTGCTATAAAACAGTTACATACAATACCATAATTATTGAATGCATTTATAAGTTTACTAGAATTGTTTCGAAGGACTTGAATTTAAGGTCAAACCAGAGGATAACTTTTTTCTGACTCAGTGTATTATTATTACAAAAAAGGTCTCACAAAAGCATTTGCAGTGAGAGGTTGTGACTAGAAAGAACGTGAGGTAATTACTGATAATTTGTTGAAAAGTTAACATATGTTTATGCATGTGATTGTATGACATGCTCTATTTGTTATATTTTAAATACGCTCATATTTATTTTGTAGGCGTTACAAGAAGATGAAGATGAAAATATGGAAGAAGGAGCAAGAATTGCTCAAGAGTTGCTTGGAGAAGAAAAAGTACATTTATACCCTAAAATCTTCCAGCTTGTAATGGCTGATGCTGCCTTCACTGATGGTGAGTGAAAAGCCTGTAAAATAATGTTTGTTCAATGATTTCAGTTCCATAATACATAAACTCAAGCAAGCAAAGCTTTAGCACATTCGAAACATTATACCTATGATAACCAAGTTAGTACATAAACACATGTAAACCATGTCATAATCTGATGACAACACTGTACTGGGAGGAACTTAGATTTTGAAAGCAAAGCAGATTGTCATGTGCAAATTATCTACATGCGTTACTTTATCTTAAGGTAGTGGATGTGTAATGAGTACTTCCTGTTTAAGGATCATTTGGAATACTTTGGATTTTATTGCAGTACCTTTCTTGTACTGTGGCGCAGTGGTTAGAGCGTCTGCTTTGAGATCAAGAGGTCCTGAGTTCAATCCCCGAAGGAGCCAA
>JAUMHA010394029.1:0-11656 GCA_032359765.1 Saxidomus gigantea
TTACGCTTTGTCAGAATAACCAATAATTTTGTGACAAAATCGAAGTACAAAAAGGGGCATAACTCTGTCAAATATGATTTTGATCGACAAAATTTGGCGGCATCACGACCCTTATGTCGTAAGCAATGCAATTTGAAAGTTAGATGAAAAAATCCTAAGAAATGGCAAAGTTGTAGTCAACGTTAAGTTTACGTGACAAAATCTAAGTACAAAAAGGGGCATAACTCTGTCAAATATGACATTGACCTACAAAATGTGACAGCATCATGGCCCTTTTATCATAAGCAATACAATTGTAATGTCTGATGAAGAAATCTTAAGAAATGGCAAAGTTTTAGCAAACGTTCAGTTTGTGTGACGGACAGACGGACAGACCGACGGAACGACTGAAGAACAGAGCGATCACTATATATCGCCTTTTCTCCGAAAGGGCGACACAAATAGTGCATCATCTTTATTAAAAAACGTGCATCATTCTTGATTAAAAAACGTGCACCATTCGTCATTCAAAGGTTTAATGAGAAGTGGCTGTAATTTAAGTTTAAACAGAATGGGTTGTACTGCATTTATGAGAATGTTTGTAACGTCTAAATTTTACTTCGTTACTACTCGGTTAAACTTGTAACAATCTTTATAACAGTTGTTTTTGGTAAAACTTTGATTTACGCTTAAAAAAGAGCTAATGCAAATAATAAAAATTATATAAGGGAATTAAGTGAACAGTTATCGTTGTTCATTTTGTGAAGTAACTCCCCCGCCCATACTGGAGGCGTATGCTTCTGCCTATACACCCAGTGCATACTTTAATGAAGAAAAAACACAGTCATGTTATGGTTCCGTCCAAAATGATAAATGAACGAATCCAATTAAGAACTTAAGCTGGGTAATGGTTAAACTGGAAGTTTGGTTGAATATTGACATATGCTGTAAAGACGAACTGATGTACAGTTGAGATCGTTCCATTCAAAGTTACCCATGGTCAGTACAAGACAATCTTCACCTCCATGACTAGAAGCATTATCCGGCTGTGTTTCCATCCATTTAGTGTAACCATTCATTAAAGGAGTGCTGTCAGTCCACATCCATAAGCCTTCAGTCACCATATCTGTTGCACCAAGCCATGCTGGTTTAAATAACAAAAGACATGAACCAACAATACTAGTTGTCAGAAACTTTGCTCTCGTTTCGATCTTCCTCAATATTACGAGATGCACACTGTATAAAGGCCATACGTTATAATATTAAATATGTTCAACATAGAAACTCACCGTATAGTTGCATGCATTACCTGATATGATAATGATATAATCATGTTCTATTCACTCTGAAACAATTTTGTAATATGTCTTTCTTTAGTATTCAAGTCGTTTCTTTATGAGAAAAATTAGTAAGAAAGCCTTTTTTATGTTTTGCAATACCATTAAAAAATACTGCGCTATATTTATAGCATGTACTTTTCGATTAAAAACAAAGTTTGGAATGTTTCTGGTACAAATTAACAAAGGTCATTTCTGCCGGTAAGACATCTTTCTGGGTAAAATAAGAATTACTTGTAAATGTGGTCCCAGGAACTTAAACTGTACATTGAAAAGTGAATTAAGCGCTGCAGGGAGTTATAAGCATAACTTGTAAAACATATCTCTATTTCGCTGAGCGATAACACACGTAAATCCTGTTATTCCAAGAGATATAAGCTGAAGTATGCTGATATAAATTGTTATAAACCTTGAAATAATTCCACAGATCATACATCAGTACGTACCTCTTCTGTCTATTTGGAGGCTTGAAATGATGTGCGACATTTCAATCTCTGTTTTAACATGCGCAAGATGCCCAGAAAAGTGCAACTGGCAGTAATTCTGAAAAGACACGATCATTCTTGAATTCTGTTTTGTCCAAACATTTATATTATCAGTACTAGACTTTACCTGCTCACTTGACTCAGACGAATTAATATATATTCATATTACTCTTCAGTAAACTCTTAACTGTCTTGGTTATGTTCCACCAACGAATATACAATGGCAGCTGATCCACTGTCTTGGTTATGTTCCATCAACGTATATACAATGTCAGCTGATCCACTGTTTTGGTTATGTTCCACCAACGAATATACAATGGCAGCTGAACCACGCGGTCTAATCATAATCTGTACTGATATTCAGTCAGTAAGCATACCTTTAAATAATCAACGGTACTGTCCATATTGAAAGAATAACAATAAACCCAATTTCTTAAGAGATCTCAAATGAACAATCTAAATAAGAACATTTCCAGTGGCTATGTTCAATCAAGTGTAAGTTCACGGAAAAGATTGAAGGAATAATTCACGCAAGTGAAAGTGAAAGTGAAAATGAATGCTTACGTTTGCGTCTTCCCACGTCGCTGTCTCCCTCACCAGCACATAACAGGAATCAAAAAGGCAACTAAAGATTTCTTTGAAATGTAAAAATGAATTTGAAAAGCTATGAAGATGACACCGCCAATGTTTTTTTTGTAATGCAATTTTCATTACGTGTACTTTACATTATGTTTTTTTTTGTCAAATATAAAATTATGATACTAATTTATGTATCTTCCTACATGTACAGTTCAACTAGAATGATTGTTGATTTAACTGTACATCAAACTGAAGTGCCCTACTGGGAATATTGGCAAACTACCTGTATGACCAGGAGCAACGCTACCATAACAAAGTAACCAGGAGTAACGTTACCACGACAACGTTATTCTGTGCCAAACTTACACTGCAGGTTCTATTACAGTGCATATCTAATACGCTACCATCATTATAGTAGAACGTTATTTGAACTTTTAGTAAATATCCCTATGCTGAAGAACTATGACGATATAGTAAAAATACACCTGAAAACTCGAACCTCTAAATTCACCTTAAGACAACAATACCTGTATTATAGAAGAATTCCCATTCGTGACTGGCCGACATTTGGTGCGTCCCAAGTGTAGCAGACCCTAAATCACACTGTTGACTTTTCCGATTAAAACTCGCTGTCAAACATGCTGTTGTCCTCGTGCAAAGAAAGAGACACTCATCTTTACATGTTGCGTGCCAGGAACCAAGCTCTGAAGTATACCTTCTATCAGAAATTCGTTGGAATCGAGTAAATTTACTCGTATCTAATGCCGAAATATGTATCACAAAGAAAACAATAGTATATACCAAATACTTTGTCATTCTGTTACATTCCATTACATTTCCATTTATAAATGAAACTATCATGTTAGTCATACCAAATCATGAAATTTTGTTGAGGATTGTGTAAGGAAAGGATGTTTTAGTCCGTTTGTAAGGCATCCAATTCAACAATCGAAATACTTCGTGTCATGTAGCCGATAGATGAAACTTTTGAATCGATAACCAGACCAATTAACAACGCGTTGAACAAACCGGAACCGGGACATTACTGATAAAAGTATGCTTTTATCAACTGTTACATTGTCCAATAGTTTAAAAGGGCGCAATAGTCCATATATTTACAATGTTTTAGTACAACTTATTTAAGTAAATACTTTGAAAGAAAAAATGTCTGTCTGAGGTTATTTATCTTATTGCGGTTCACTTACAGCCGGTAAGGATAGTCACTTAATTTACGAACCGATATTGATAAAAATTGGCAAATCAGTATTCATTGATTCAAGAATATTTCAATACCGTATTTATAACATAGTGGCGTTTATTCAATAGTAATAAAACTATGATAGAAATTCATATATTTTTGTTATAACTCTGGCAATATTCATTTTTCAATTAGTATAAATCGGTGACTATTGTCTTTCTTAAAATAATGATGGTCACCTTGAAGGGAAATATCACTTTAATATATAAAATAATTTTGCAATAACATCATAAACATTATTAACAGCCAAACGTTGCAATGATTATCCAAGTCATTTTAACTGATGCACATCTAAACTCCCAACAGCTGTTTGAATGGATGAGCCGCGATCAATTAACACAAAAAGGAATATTTTTACATAGCATTTTTCGTGTCTTACATGTGACAAGCTAAAGATGCCTTCAAGAGTCACTCCAAACAACTGGTGTCAAATAAAACAAAAAGACGCGGCAATGCCGCCACAGCAGGTTTAAACGGCGCCTGTAGAAATTGTTATATTAAACAAACCAGTCACCTTGACGACCCCCCCCCCCCCTGCAAAGAAAATTAAAAATTTAATGCTTAAAACAATTTAAAAATTGAAGAAATTGTTTTTTATTTATTTTAAATAACAGTGACCTTGACCTGAAAAACATTTTATCTGCTTGAAACAAAAACTTAATAAAATCTTTTTTTAGTAACAGTGACCTTGACCTTGATACTAGAGACCCCGCATGCAATCCAAAGCTTTCTCTTCACGCAAGCTACTTACACACCACGTTTCATTACGATTGGTCACTCCTAACTCAATTTTTTGAGCGGAAACCATTTTTCTATTTTTAGTATCAGTGCCCTTGCCTTGACCCTAGTGACTGCAAATGCAATCCCAAGCATTCTTTATACACAAGCTACCTTCACACCGAGTTTCATTGCAAACGGTCACTCCTAACTTAAGTTATTGAGTAGAAACGATTTTTCTATTTTTAGTTACAGTGACCTTGACCTTGACCCTAGCGACACCAAATGCAATCCCAGGCTTTTTGTCTCTACGAATGCTCCGTACACACCAAGTTTCATTGCAATTAGTCACTCATAACTTGAGTTATTGAGCGGAAACCATTCTTCTATTTTAAGTAACAGTGACATTGACCTAAACCATAGTGACCCAAAATGCAATCACAAGCTGCGTCTTTATGCAAGCTACCTACATACTAAGTTGCATTGTAATTGGTCTCTCCTTACTTAAGTTATTGAGGGGAAACCAATGTTTGACGCCCGCCTGCCCGCTCGACATACGACATTAGCATTCTACTAAGCAGTTTAAAAAAAACCTGCTTAATAACATAAAAAGCATAAATAATAGAATATATGCCAATAAAATTACTTAATCTAAAAGTTTAAGCTATACATTCCAGTCATAATAGGCAATTTCAGCGTTTTAAAGTATGTTGCAGTACAGTTAAACATTCAGTAATCTATGTAACGTTGTTGTTGTACAATGGATAGGTGGAGAGCGATTATTTACAGAAGGCATCTATATTGGTTATTTGTGTTTAAATGAGGCATTTTTCGATATGTATTGCTCTTATTTTTTTATCATGTTACATTGATGGAACGCATTGTACATGTCCGGAGAATAAAATATGCTAGATGCTTGGATACCCCATTTAATGTAATAAATGTACATGTATATCTTTAAGCAATTATAACTCGTATCAAGGTTTCATTATAACAATTAGTGTTAAATGTACATTCAATGAAGTTCGACGTGGGTATTTTCAATATGTGTAGTTTACGAAATCACCTTCTTTTTACTAGCTTTTATAAGCAATACATAAATGTAACACATGATATAAATCTTAATGTAAAAAAAAGTATCAAAAACTAAAAACACCAGACTTCACCATTTGAATTTTAAGTAGATGGTTAAAAACGTTTTATGTTAGCAGTGGTTACTGTTCGTTCGTTATTTCAACCTTTGTAGGAAATTTGATATATTTTGTCATTACTGTTTGCTTATTTCTTTACAAAATATTTAAATATAATCAGATTGACACTTAATATGATGTCTATATGTTTAGGGTAGAATATTAGAAGACTTGGACCGCTCGTATACTAGTATCAGTATTAACCTTTTTTGAGGTGCAATGCCATTTAAAAATGCCTTGTGCAATTTTCATACTGCACAATGAACTTGAATATTCATACTTATTTAGAGTTTACTATGAACATGCTTATAGCTTTGTCACCAGTGCAGATCATGATTAGTATATACATATACATTTGTATGCAGTCTAGTAATGATCAGTGTTATTCATTCATTAAACTTTCTCTGTTGCAAGGTTAAATCAAGAAAGGAATAATATATTTAAAATGTAATACACTTATTGGCGTATTGGATTATCCCTAGCTGTAAGCCATATTTAAAAAAATGAGATATGTAAGACATTTGATTACAGTTAGTGACCTTTTTTGCAGTCATGGGAATCATCACTCGTTTTGTTTTATGTAATTCGTGATTGAAAAAACCTTTCCAAAAATGTTGCTTTTCATACTTTCTAAACACAACAACACAGATTAAAGCGTTTAAATTTTTTATGTGAATGTATTCAGCTTTGGTCAGGCGCAACTTTCAATTATATCGTTATTGCAAAATGCAAATATAAGCTACCTATAAGCTAGATATGCAATAAAACACACATTGGCAAATGATTTCCATGAATATCCAAATCAATAGACCCGATATACACTTAACAGCTTTACTAACGCTACTAATGATCTTTATCTACAACTTTAAAATTCAACTAGGTGAAAAAGTCAAGACAATAACAGGAACATGCAACATTATATATAGAAATTTTAAAAAGTTAAACCAAAAATGTTCTACAAGTTTTAGATTTTGTAATTATTTGATGCTGTCCCCGTTTTTAAACTTCTCCAATTTTTAAAAGACAAACACGTTTCGTTGCTCAGCAAAACTGCAGAGATACTGTAAATCACGAAACGTTGTAGAAATTGTGTTTTCCCAGGTTGTAAGACAGCCAGTTTACTCGATGGTGATCAAAGCTCTGTAAAATGATTTTTTTAATGATAAGCGTTTAGGTCATGAGTCGGTTTTCATCGATACAAGTGCAAAATAAGTTTCATTAGGCATATATCGCATTTAAAGCTGCTCGCTCTCAGATACCGTTGAAACAACTATTTTTCAAAACAATTGACATTCTTATGCATAAATGCAAAACTAAAGGCTAGAATTAAAAAAATAAACAAAAATTAAGGTAGGAATTTGCAGAAATCGGTTGAAAAGGTCGGTTACACGGCACCGCTACACTATCTGTTTATATTGAAACTTCAAAAGCGTTGCAAACGCTTTTGAATTTGGTAGCGTATTTTTCGAAATTTAGAGATATACGTGACATGAATTTTCACTGGAGCGAGCCTTTTTATATCACCATATGTTCTAAAATACGTTATTTACATACAGTTTGAAGAACTTTATTTTTTACCAAAATCTGAGAGCGAGCAGCTTTAAGTAAACATATTGATATGAAGCAAAATACTTAACACTTTGAAAGCAATTTATGTATATTTTTTAAATTATACTGATTAATTTTTTATACTGCGATACAAATTCTTACAACTAATATCAATTGCTCTCGGGACTCAATATACATATGTCATCAACCTCAAAAAGAGATAGAGGGGCAATGTGAGGACCTTCTTATCCAGAGAAGAACGCGCTATAAATGCGCAAAGGCGCCTCATAGTTGATATTGTCACATATAAGCTGTAAAAGCTTCACTTTAAGATCGTATCGGAGTATTGCTGCTGCTCATCCTGTCTGTTATCTTGTAATCTCTCATATACATTTGGAGATGATTGCAGTGATGTTTGCTCATATTCTTGATTTTCATTGGCATAATCTGGTCTGACAGGAGGCGCTGTTCTCATTTCCATCGCTGTGTTTTCATAGTCTTTTTGCTCCGTATTTTCTGCGGTGTTATTTTTTTCAGATGTAGTCTTCTGTCTTCTTCTGGATTAAAACAAAACTGTATTCTGTAATTTGTGTACATAAGCACGTGATATAAAACTGCCGTTAAATCTTGTGTATTAACATTAGTGAAATAAAATGCTGATAGTTGATACTTGCTGAGTAAATGTATAAAACGTATAAGCTGTTCTTTGATAACACTTCATATTGCAAAGTAAAGGTGTATTGTTACATGTACATGTGACTAATTTGTTAATATATTTCAAATCAAAATTTAAACCTTAGGTAACAGATAAGTCCAAATCCACCAGCAACCATCAGAGAAATAACCACACCAGATACAACTCCTAGCAGAAAGAATTTGGTTTCGTCAGATTTGTCTGTAATGTAACAATTATACAATGTTTGAAACAGTTATGTTAAACTTTTAAAAGTTTTGGATATACGTGGTATATTGTCAGCTTGGTTATTTACATATTTACCAAAGTCATATAAAATGTTTGTTATGTCACTACTATTTTTTCACGTACAGTTTGAACACTTTGTATAACTTACTTTTTATGACTTTATAACTCAAATTATGAATCATGAAATCATACAAAAATTTTACGGTATATCTTAGATTATAGAGTTCAATTGTCGCCATTTCTATGCTGTTTTTTTTCTTAAGGTACATGTATAAACAAACTTCTATTAGCTTGTTTGTACGCTTTTTCCAAAACTAACTTATTCATATTACTAAACGTCCAAAGTTGTGAAATAAGTGTCAATACAAAACAAGTACATGTATTACCTAATGTAATAAATGTGGTAACTCTCGTGTGATATTCACACATGTCGCCAATGTATTCGTCCTTACATCCCAGCTCACATCTTCCGTCATTTTTTCTACAAATATGCCGAATGCTACCATCATCTCCGCAATGTTCGCTACAAGTGTGCTCACAAGCTGGTCCGTAATGATTGCGTTGACATGTTTCACAATAGCCATCGGTCTGATTACATCTTTCAGAGATACAGTGTTCGTTACACATAATGTTACACTGACTTCCCCAATAGCCATCAAGACATCCATTCAAACAAAATCCGTCGAACAGGTTGCATGTCTCCTTATCAGATTCGCGGGAACACTGTGAATTACATGCGACCGCGCAATGCTCTGTATAGAAAGCGTCTTTGCACATTGTGCACATATCCTTATCGTTATATTGACATTTCTGACAACGGACGGCACACTCAACTTCACACATTTGTCCTGTCCATCCGTCTTTACATCCACCTATACACTCTCCATTTGTACCACAACCGTTAGCACAGTTTGGTGAACAAATTATTTCAGGAACACAGGTATTGCCGTCTAATGTATATCCGACAACACATTCGGTACAATTTTGACCGTTTTGTTCCTCAATGCATCTGTTGCAATGTAAATCACTGCAATAGTATTGGCATGACGATCCATACTTTCCTGGTTTACACAAGGTGCATTTATTTGAAGCTTCACATTCTTCACAGTCGGGTAGACAGGAAAAGCATAAAGTTACAAGTTGTCCAGGTGAAGTTTCATAGCTTCGTTTATAGAAACCTTTATCACAATCTAAACAGATTCCTAGACTTTGGCATAATCCACAGTTGTTAGAGCATCTCTGGCACGTTTTAAAATCTCCTTCTACGTACTCGTAATAACCATTAATGCATTTTGAGCAGTGAATATTGTCTGAACATCGCTCACAGATTTCCGGACAGCGGACACATTTTCTATTGTGAAGCCAATATCCATCTTTGCAATCATAACAATGTTGTGATATAGCAGCACAACTTGAACAACCTTCTCCACAACCTAGATATAAATATACATCGTAATAGCTTACATACTTGAAGGTCTTTTTTAATGTTGAATGTTAAACAAAGAGGTTGTCAAAAAGGGCTAAAAATTACAGCAATTATTTTCATATCAAAGAAATAATGTGTGTTAAGAAGCACTGAAACAGTAAGCTTTATCGTCGTCTGTGGTTGTTTAATGAAATCAATACACTTCTTGATAACCAATTGAGACTTGGGATAAACAATGGAAAAAAAAGAATTGCACTTCTGATAGGACTTCAGAAGTGCCTTGAAAGTTAAGGAATACTATACATTTAACCACAAATCTTAATCCGCAGTGGTTAACAACACTTTCTCAATATCCTGCCTACCCCACTCAAAAGGAGACATTTCTTTGCTTACATTGTATGCACAGGTGGAAGGAACATACCTATGACTTTCCTTTTCTTAAGCTAATGTCTTTTTCTAAGCATTTTAAAATTGATATAAGAATAATGATAAAAAAAATAATTGAAATTTTCTTAATCTTCAAAGCTCTTAACTATAGACAAGGTTCCAAACACACGCTGAATGAAAACAAGCATGATGTCGCTCTGAAAAACTTTTCCATTTCTTTCAAATTTGAGTTACGTCAAACAAATTTGAACGAATTTAAGAGGGAAATGATAGAGCTTTACGAAAATGCATATAAAAATATATTAGCTTAAGAAAATAAAAAGTATGTTCAATCCACCTCTGATTGCATGGTGTTCTGCTCGGATCAACTATTGCGGAGATAAGTAAAAACATTTTCGTTTGTACCGGCTTTCTCTTAATTCTAGATCTACATATATTGTTGTCATATTCTGGTTCGATGACATTCCAATGAGATAATGAGGTACATGTACTTCATATTACATTGTTTCTATATATAACGTCTACATAGAGCGTTGTCTTTGCGGAATTTAATGAAACTTCAGCTGACTAATTGTATCTAAACATATGTGTGTGTATATATCCAAAATATTTTACTAAACATTTCCAAAACTGTGCAGTTTTCCATTATTGTTCGAACTTTTCTTTTCTATCCTTTATTCAAGTATTCAAAAATACAATCAGTTTTGTATCATACCCTTACACAATGAAACAAGAGACGTTTGTAAAATCATAGAGTGTGGCACATGCTTCTGACAGACAAAATCTCTTCATCCAAGGTGAAATCACACCTATTTTACATGTAACATCAATATAGAGTAAAAGAACATATATAAATGATTACAAAATTTAGGATTATCTTACCTGAGCATCCATTAATAAACAATAAAACTAGTGAAAACGTTATGAATCTCATGACTGATAATCCTTTTTCTTAAAATCAAGGACGGAATAGTAACAGCAAGTTATCCGAGGAAACTTGAATATTAAATACTCTGTTGCAACGTTACGGTTCATTGTTTTTTGTTTAAACCAAATTCATATGTACGGGGAGATTCAATTACACCACTCTTTTAACTTGAGCGTAATTATACCTGTGTGCAATATTTTCTTCCTTGTTGGTTTGACATTATATATTGACATGCATAAAAGGTAAATACTCGCTCAGAGATGTTAAAGAAGCATAACGCCCGTTTCCGTGCATTCTTTACTTATATAGACCAGAAACTATAAATGTGGGCAAACATTTTTCAAATGCATTGTGATATGAGTTGGACAAAGAGTATCATACAAGAATAAATGTAGGTTAGGGTTATTGAATGAAAGTATATCGCTTTAAAAGGGAGAGAAGTGTGTATGAAAACCATATATGAAAAACCTTATTATCAATTATATAAACTGAATGGAGAAAAACAAATCTTGTCAATTAATTAAAGAAAAAATGATAATCAACTCTATGGTTTTTTTCTAGTACTCCGTATTAAACTTTGTCTAAAATTAAGTTATTAAAACAGAATAAGTTTCATGTTCTATTCCCGAGAACCACTCCGCTGTCATTGCAGTGTAACATTTAGACTGAGAACTCAATTTTATACACGAGGAGTGTTCGGTAAGTTCGTAAACTAGTGCCGCAGACCTGACATTTGATATGTACACAAACAAAATAAGCATCAAAATAATGTCCGAATGATGCAAATATCATAACTGTACATAAACTAAATGGATTTACAAGTACATAACAAGAGCTGTCCCTCACAAGTGACGAATGCCCCCGAAAGAGGTGCCTCACAGTCTGTGTCCTCTCCATGTG
>JAUMHA010394040.1:0-11655 GCA_032359765.1 Saxidomus gigantea
ACAGACATGATCTGTTAAGCCCAAGGACTTACTTATAGACAGGCATGACCTGATCTGCCCCATGACTTACTTTTAGACAGACATGACCTGTTAAGCCGAATTACCTGCTTTTAGACAGACATGACCTGTTAAGCCGAATTACCTGCTTTTAGACAGACATGACCTGTTTAGCCGAATTACCTGCTTTTAGACAGACATGACCTGTTAAGCCGAATTACTTACTTTTAGACAGACAAGACCTGTTAAGCCAAATGACTTACTTTTAGACAGACATGACCTGTTAAGCCCAATGACTTACTTTTAGAAAGACATGACCTGTTAAGCCAATTAACTACTTTTAAACAGACATGACCTGTTAAGCCCGATGACATACTTTAAGACAGACATGACCTATTAAGCCCAATTACTTACGTTTAGACAGACATGACCTGTTAAGCCCAATGACTTACATTTAGTCCAGACATGACCTGTGAAGTCCAATGACTTACTTTTAATACAGACATGACCTGTTAAGCCCCATGACTTAATTTTAGACAGACGTGACCTGTTAAGCCCAATGACATACTTTTAGTTCAGACATGACCTGTTCTGCCCCATGACTTACTTTTAGTCCAGACATGACCTGTTCTGCCCCATGTCTTAATTTTAGACAGACATGACCTGTTCTGCCCAATGACTTACTTTTAGTCCAGACATGGCCTGTTCTTCCCAATGACCTACTTTTAGACAGACATGACCTGTTCTGCCCAATGCCTTACTTTTAGACAGACATGACCTGTTCTACCCAATGACTTACTTTTAGACAGACATGACCTGTTATGTTCAATGCCCTACTTTTAGTACAGACATGACCTGTTCTGCCCCATGACTTACTTTTAGTACAGACATGACCTGTTAAGCCCAATGACCTACTTTTAGTACAGACATGACCTGTTCTGCCCCAAGTCTTAATTTTAGACAGACATGACCTGTTCTGCTCAATGACTTACTTTTAGTCCAGACATGGCCTGTTCTACCCAATGACCTACTTTTAGTCCAGACATGACCTATTGTGCCCCATGACCTACATTTAGTCAGACATAGCCTGTTTTGCCTCTGACCTACTTTTAGTATAGATATGGCCTGTTATGCCCTATAATCTACTTTTAGTCCTGTCATGGCCTGTTATACCCAATGACATACATTTAGATCCCAATGTTTGGCCTGTTCTTTCTTATGGCTTACTCTTAGATTAGATATGGCCTATTCTGCTCTATAACCTTCTTTAAAGTCAGATATATCTTGTTCTGTCCCATGATACTTTTAGATCACACATGGCCTGTTCTGTTGCGAGACTTATTTACATGACCTGTTTTGTCCCATTATTTACTTTCCAAACACATATATATGATCTTTTACCCAGTGACCAATATTCACACCAAAGCAGTGACATTTATAGGTACATAGTTTTGACAAAGTCAAAGGCTGACATTATAACTAGTGCAGATAGCTGTTTATATTATATTTGATATTAGTTCAGAAAACTTAGTTTGATTAATAAGTAATGGGATATTTGTAATTAAATACAAATTGTAAACATGATATTTATTTATCAGAAATGATTGATTGATTAGAAATGATGAGTTGTTGTAAAGAAGTAACATAAGTTCTAACATTAAACAGCATAATATGAGACAATGGTGAAATATCAACTTTGATGTAACATATGGACATTAAATAATGTTTTATATAACAGCATAAGTAAAGTGTAAATAGGTGTCATGAGATTTTGTCATATAATAAAATGTGGTACATTCAGATAGAATTGTATTTTATGAGATATCAAAAACCAAAAATGTCCAGAAGGTATGAAATCACATCACCTGGGCCATATCATGTAATACACCATTTAGAGATGAGCCCTTGTTTTACAGGCCATCCCTCACCCATCACCTGTACCTGAGGAGAACAAGATGCCTGATCTGCATTATTTCTACAAGAATCATGATGGACTTCATGGGAAATAACGAACTTAAAAATTCTTACCAAGTAAGCTTTCTGAAATCAGTTAATTGATAAACATAATTCAGACCAAGTTACAAGTAATAAGTATTGTTAAAAAAAGCCAACAAAACATTCAAAACTAATAAGCAAGCTAACAGAAACCATCCATTGCATGCTAACATTTAGGGTCTCAATAAAGAATTATCTTAATCAAATAATTTCAAAGGTGTCTGGAAAACTTACCTATTTTCATGCCTTATTAAAGAACTATTATGATTTAGTAGTGATCTTCATGGCAATTTTCAGATCCAGCAATAACATACATGAACTAATACTTAACAAGAATATCTTTAAAAAAAAGATAAACAGTGTTGAAGCCGACAGAAAGTTATCACTGGAGGGGATTGAACATATACTTCTTGTCAGGTAAAACAAATAAATATATTGTGTTTGTCAGGTGAAACAGAAATATTATTCACGAAATGCAAGGCTCAAACCTTTGACCTTGAGCTATGACCTTGACCTTGAGTTGGTGTGGTTTTGCACATCGCCTAGTTGGGGTGAACATGTGACCCAAGTTTCATGAAAATCCTTCAAGGGGTTAAGGAGATATGGAGCGGACACGATTTTGCCAGCAAGACAGACAGACATCCACGGCAAAAGCAATATGTCTCTCCCATATTCTATTTATTTTACCTGACAAGAAGTATATATCTGTTTGACCTGACAAGAACAATACATTTGTTTGACCTGACAAGAAGCAAATATTTGTTTTCCCTGACAAGAAGTATATATCTGTTTGACCTGACAAGAACAATACATTTGTTTGACCTGACAAGAAGCAAATATTTGTTTTCCCTGACAAGAAGTATATATCTGTTTGACCTGACAAGAACAATATATTTGTTTCACCGGCCAAGAAGTAGATATTGCTGTTTGATTTGACAAAAACAACATGTCTGTTTTACCTGACAAGAACAATATATTTGTTTGACCTGACAAAAAGTATATATCTGTTTGCCCTGACAAGAACAAAATATTTGTTTTACCTGACAAGAAGTATATATCTGTTTGACCTGACAATATCTGTTTGACCTGGCAAGAACAATACATTTGTTTTACCTGACAAGAAGTTTATAACTGTTAGACCTGACAAGAACAAAATAATTGTTTTACCTGACAAGAAGTATATATCTGTTTGACCTGACAGGAACAATATATTTGTTTGACCTGATAAAAAAAAAATATATCTGTTTGACTTGACATGAACAAAATATTTGTTTGACCTGACAAGAAGTATATTGCTGTTTGATTTGACAAAAACAATATGTCTGTTTGACCTGACAAGAACAATATATTTGTTTGACCTGACAAGAAGTATATATCTGTTTGACCATACAAGAACAATATATTTGTATGACCGGACAAGAAGTATATAACTGTTTGACCTGACAAGAACAATATATTTGTTTGACTGGACAAGAAGTATATTGCTGTTTGATTTGACAAAAACAATATGTCTGTTTTACCTGACAAGAACAATATATTTGTTTGACCTGACAAAAAGTATATATCTGTTTGACCTGACAAGAAAAAAATATTTTTTTGACCTGACAAGAACAATATATTTGTCTAACCTGACAAGAAGCATATTTTTGTTTGACCTGACAAGAAGTATACTTCTAAGGCACCACCTGCTTTTTTCCTTCTTTATTTTATCATCAACCCTTCCAATTTCTGCCAACTTATTTTTATATCAATATCGTATAAGTTTCTTAAGACACTTGGTTGATACTTCTGTTACACGAATTTTAAAATGATAGTGTGGTACAAATCATATGGCAAAGAATTTTAATTCAACATTTAAAACTCTGTAGACTTAACACGGGTTATCGTCTTGACGCTGTTCATTAGGAAACCCATTCGTAAAATTCTCTTCCATATCACTCCATCATTTTGAAATATTAAAAGAAGGGAAAAGGCAGGCTGTGCATTAGAAGTTTCCTTGAGTATATATATCTGTTTACCTGAAGAGAAGTCTGTATCTGTTTGACCTGACAAGGTGGCTGTATATGTATCACTCATTAGAGCTAGAAAGGCAAGGGGGTGTCAAAAAAACAGGGGTGTTAAGGGATAAGAATTTAATTACTGATTTATTACAACTTAACAGGGATACATTTTCCTTCACTACTCAAAATAATGTTTTTAACAAGTTTGCTTGGCCCATAATAAGACATCTTTTGTCCCTGCCATATTTATCTAAGTGTTTGTTTCATTTTTTACCACTATCAAAAACCAGGCTGAACTTTGGTATTTTGAACAAAGCATACTTACTCCCTCTACGACAATTCTCCTCATCCAGTTTTTTATTGTTATTTTGGGCACTACACACAGTTAGGAAAAACATCAGAAACACCAATACTGAAATACAACACAACAAAATTCAATGGATCCTAGTAATACTACTCGGGCTCTCAAATTTGGCATAATTAGTAGCTCATCTGAGCCTCGCGCTGGTGGAGACCTACTGGGATCAGTGGGTCTGTTATTTGTGACTTGTTCTTGGTAACTCATTCACTTGAAGCATGCATTTCAGAGGCCATATTCCTTCAGCAATCTAAATAAAACTTGGACAGAATATCTATAGTTAACAGATCTTGGTCACACCAGTTTGTGTAACAACAACAACACTTTTATTACAAAAGAGTTATTTCCCCTGATATAAAGATTTGGTTTTTATTGCAGCGCCATAATAGTCAGATATCGATTGTCGGGTGTCAATATTAATAAATTACACTCAATCATGCATTTATGTGAAAATCAATGATTGCAAAACTTTGCGTTATGAGCGCTCAGCAGGTGACGTCTTCAAATTTTATCAGCTGTCAAACATAGATCATGATGATTTGTGACCCACGTTTCCTCAAAGTAGTGCACCTGCATACATAAAAGCAGTTTTGTGGGGGCATCTGTGTCCTATGTACATGTTTCCAGTTAATTTTAATTGCCGTTGACTAAACTGACAAAAACTTCTTTTAGTTTCTTTCATGAACTAACCATACTCGGACTGTACAGGAGCCTGAATTAAGATCCATGGTTCAAAGAGTTTTCATTGTAAGCTGCCTGGAATTGGGGTAACTCGAGACCTTTGATAACGCAGTTTACTTGTGCCTTTGTGACTTCGAGTTACCAAAGTTTTACTGTAGACAGTTTACTGAATATGGGAACTTCTGATAAAATTATAATGTTAAAATCAGTACTTTCAACATATTTGTTTACATGACCTAATCAGGTTTTAAAAAATTATTTTCTGCTTGTATAAGGAATCATTTGTCTAAGACATTCTAAAATAAAGACTGAAAAATTTGTGCTCAAACAATTTTTGAAATTGAGGAGTGTAAACAAACATGTATAAAGTATTGGTTTGCTGTTGTTAGTTTAGTTTATACTAATTTATTTTAGCTCGATTGTGAAGAAAGCTTGGAGCTTATTGAGTCACTCTCGAGTCAGTTTCCTGGAAAAAAACAGTTAAAAGGTGTCATATGATGAGGTACGGTTGTGACCTTGGTGGTGCTACGGGATGAGCGGCAGACACCTTAACCTCTACACCACCGCTCCTTAGGGGAGCGGAATGTAAAATACATGTGCTTCAAGGTCATACATGGTACTTTGTTGACAAGTGCTTCGGAAAATATGGCTTGCACAGTTTGATTACATGGAATTTGATATTATTTTGACAGGAAAGCTGTTTTGTTTAGTTGGTCCTATAGAGATAGGATGCTGTTTGTCCCACAAAAGGGAACGTTAGGATACTTTCACTTCAGATCCGAACGATTGTGTGTCGGTAGCAACTCACAGGAGTAACAGATTTGTGAAATACTCACTTAATTACATGTATAACACTATAATCAGGCTGTATGGCATGAAAATATAAAATTCTTTTAAGCATAATCATTTCTGCGTCTGTTGACACCTGGTTTAGTAATATTGGCTGAGAATTGACAAAATTAGAAGTGCTGAAACAATCAGGGATAATTTCCCCACCCATTTAATACCTTTATATACTAACTATATGAATTTTTTTTCCAGAAAATGTTTGATGCTTGTATTAGTGGGTTAGTGGGTTGTAGTACGGGGCTTAGTGGTCTTGGCAACACACCAAGTACCTGTGATTAGGGACTGAATACATGTAGTTTAGGAAGTGTGCTACCTCTTGTTCCTTTTCCACTCCAGTATCTTACTGATACCTAAGACAGACAAATGAATAGATTAACACATGGACAGACAGACAGACAGACAAACATTATATAACATTATTATAACATTACTGATAGACTATGAACATGATTATTACCTGGCATAAATCTTCCATTAGCAACACACAAACTATCAAACATTTTTGGAAAAACATATTAAAAGCTCACACAAGGAAATTAAATGCATTATCATAGTATATGTAAGAGATGTTTTGTATTTTAACTTTCTGAAAACTATCTATATGTACATGTATATTGATAAAAGTAAGTTTCTGAAAGTGAAACAGCACTATGTAGGTCAAAATAAAAGCTTAAGATGATTCTGCCTTTACAACCAGTGCAGACTATGATCAGCTTTTAAAACCAGTGCAGACTATGATCAGCCTTTACAACCAGTGCAGACTATGATCAGCCTTTACAAGCAGTGCAGACTATGATCAGCCTAAAAAACCAGTGCAGACTATGATTAGCCTTTACAACCAGTGCAGATTATGATCAGCCTTTACAACCAGTGCAGACTTTGATCAGCCTTTACAAACAGTGCAGACTTTGATCAGCCTTCACAACCAGTGCAAACTAAGATCAGCCTTTAAAACGAGTGCAGACTATGATCAGTCTTTACAACCAGTGCAGATTATGATCAACCTTTACAACCAGTGCAGACTTTGATCAGCCTTTACAACCAGTGCAGACTTTGATCAGCCTTTACAACCAGTGCAGACTTTGATCAGCCTTTACAACCAGTGCAGTCTGAATATAATCTACACTGTTTGCTGTTCAGTCTGTAAAGTTTTAGCGAGTACTCCTTTGAACAACTTATAGTTCCTTACATATTCAAAGATGGACAAGTCCATTTACGACCTTCAGCAGGATTAGAGTGAAGGAGAAGGAATACAAGCTTTTTCTATTGAACAATCTCTTAGTGAAACCATATGTCACATTTTAACATTCTGAAACAATAGTAAAAAAAATGGCTAAGTTTAGATGTATTAAATTGCATTCCAAGAAGAAAAGTAATAAAACCCAGAAATAAGATTGAAACCAATTAAAAAGTAAAGGTAAACTGAAACTTAGATCTTTCATTACTTTTTCTTAGTAGAAGTGACTTGTTTCTATATAAATAATCAGACATAGAATTTTGAATATTTTGGCTGAAAGACATCCTAATGTATTATTAATACTTCCTTGTCATGTTAAATAAGTGCATGAAAACTTAAGTATTCACTTTAGTAATAAAGATGGTGGACTTAAACACTGCTGCAGCAGCCTTTGATCTGAACCTGACACTTTGTAGAAAAACAAACGTTACAAGAACATGAATCCTAAACAAGTTAAGCATCACCACCACACAACTAGGTTATTTATCTACTATTTAAATAAGCACTAACAATTCCATCCAAGTAAGTAACCACCTGCATTAAACAGCCACTTACTGTAGCAACCATTATTATGGTAACATCTGTATTAAGCAACCACCTTCTACAACTGATCATTTTCACATTATCCTTATAAAACAGGCTGTTTAGTACAGGTTTGACTGTATAATCCTGTAACTATATAACAAAATGACTTTTTGTTACCTACCTTTACCACAAGACTTGCCGCAGCATTCATAATAGCATTCACATCTTGCCAGTGTTGAGGTGACCATAGCCAAAAGTACCATCAGGAACACAGCCCAGTCAGTCAGCATTTCTTAGTTTATATTTCTGTTCCACTGTCACACTTTCTTTAACTCAAAACATCTAAAAATGTTGTAAATTATAATTATTTCAATCTCATCTGAGGTGGCACCACATATCATATTGCTTCCCTTATCTATCTGTCATGTAATACATCCTAATGTATTATTAATACCTCCTTGTCATGTTAGATAAGTGAATGAAAACGTAAGTATTCACTTTAGTAATAAAGATGGTGGACTTTACAACCAATGCAGTCTGATTATAATCTACACTGTTTTAAAGGCTGATCATAGTCTGCACTGAAAATGCTTGTATTCCTTCTCCTTCACTCTAATCCTGCTGAAGGTCCAAAATGGACTTGTGCAGTGCAGACTATGATCAGCCTATAAAACCAGTGCAGACTATGATTAGCCTTTACAACCAGTGCAGACAATGATCAGCCTTTACAACCAGTGAAGACTATGATCAGCCTATAAAACCAGTACAGACTATGATTAGCCTTTACAACCAGTGCAGACTATGATCAGTCTTTACAAACAGTGCAGACTTTGATCAAAGACTGAACAGCAAACAGTGTAGATTATAATCAGACTGCACTGGTTGTAAAGGCTGATCATAGTCTGCACTGGTTGTAAAGGCTGATCATAGTCTGCACTGGCTGTGTTATTCCTACGTTATGAGGGAGGTTATGTGTGCGTGCGCGTTAGTGTGTGAGTATGTGTGTGTGTGTCTGTGGGTGCGTGTGTGTGTGAGAGAGAGAAAGAGAGAGAGAGAAAGAGAGAGAGAGAGAGAGAGATAGAGAGAGATAGTTGCTAGATTCATTTTGAAGGCCATATGAAAAAAAGATTTGTTAAGATTTGCTTTCTAACTCTTTACACGTCTTATGTGTTACCTTCACTAAATAAAGATGTTATTATTATTTTTATAATAAATGATTTTTGTCCAAGGTTTTCTTTTTTGATTAGTCTGTATGATCTTACCATGTGCAATTATTTGCTCACATACATAATCCTATCATTGGTCAACAATTCTTTTTCAATGGACAGATGGCATCAGGTCCAGTGCAAAGAAACTGTTATTAATGTTTGGTATGAAAGTCCGGAAAAGGCAAGAAACAGGAGTCAAGATAAGGGCTGCTTTAACATTTTACATGTTATCTTTCTACATAAATCCATGGTGAAATCTGTTCATTTGATTGTCAGTTAAGATCCAAGCATACAGTAACAGCACAGTAGTATTTGAACAGATATTAACTGAACTCAAGGAGTCCTTCTGACTGAAATGATCAGAGGTTTTATCATACTTATGATAATTCAGTTAAGTCTCTTCACCAGATGTTCATTAGAGTCTGAAGTGGTATGAACTATGAAGCGGTTGAAGTGGTGTGACTTGACCTAGAATGCTAGCTTTTGTCACACAACAATTCAACCTTTTCTTGCACAACATCAACCTTCCCTCACACAACATCAACCTTCTCTCACAAAACATTAACCTTCCCTTCCACAAGATCAACCTTCCCTCCCATATCATCAACCTTCCCACAATCACATCAAACTTTCTTCCCACCACATCAACCTTCTCCCAAACACCATCAAACTTCCCTAACACCACATCAACATTCTCTTCTGCATCATCAACATTCCCTTCTGCATCATCAACATTCCCTCCCAAAATATCAACATTCCCTCACAACACACCAACATTCCATCCCACAACATCAAGATAACCACTTACACAATCAAGATTCCCTCAAACACCATCAAGATTCCCTCAAACACCATCAACATGCCCTCCCATAACATCAACCTTCCATTGCATAACTTAAACATTCTATCCCAGAACATCAACATTCCCTCCAACAAAAAAACCTTTTCTCACACCACATCAACCTTTCCTTACATCAAAACAACCATCCATCACGACTTAACAAATTAATCTTCCTCCTCCTTCATCATGAACATTCCCAACCACACCACCGACATTCCCTCAATCAACATTTCCTCTCACAAAATCAAGAATCCCCCCCAAACATCAACCATCCCTCCCACACCTTAAACATTCCATCTAGCACCATTAACTTTCCCTCAAACACCATCAACATTCCTTTCTACATCATCATACCATTCCACAACATCAACACTCCCTTCCACACCAACATTCCCTCTAACAACATCAACATTCCCTCCCATAACATCAACATAACCTCACACCATCAACACTCCCTTCCACACCAACATTCCCTCTAACAACATCAGCATTCCCTCACACACCATCAACACTCCCTTCCACACCAACATTCCCTCTAACAACATCAACATTCCCTCACACACCATCAACATAACCTCACACACCATCAACACTCCCTTCCACACCAACATTCCCTCTAACAACATCAACATTCCCTCCCATAACATCAACATAACCTCACACACCATCAACACTCCCTTCCACACCAACATTCCTTCTAACAACATCGACATTCCCTCCCATAACATCAACATACCCTCCCATAACATCAACCTCCCATCATATAATGCAAAAACAGGAACCCTTGAGCCATATCTTCCCATCCGCACCTGCAACCAGTGTTTTATTAGAATTGTTTCTAGCATGTAGCTTCTGAGTCTAAAGTTTTCTTCCTTATCAACATAGTGGCTTACTGAGACTAGAAAATTATATAAACTTTGATATAATCCTTATTCAAATTGACCTTAAGTTTGTGCTCCAAATTATCCATCCTTAAAATGCATAGACTAACTGACTTACCAGTAATTTTGATCACCTGACCCAACTTGAAAAATGAAAGTCATGAGGTCAGACTTGATGTTTGACTTATAGAGTCTGTGTGGGGCTAGCAAGATGATCAATGACTCTGGATAAACAGATGATGTTTAAATAGCTGTCTATAGTCACACACCTTGAGTACATTAAGTTTGATTAGTTAAGAACTTATCAAATAAAACAGAAATATCCTAAGATAGTTTAATTCACCTTGCACTCTCATTATTGGTACTTCTGATTAGTCAATGCAAAACAATGAAACTGACATCATATCAAATTCACAAAATATTACGAGTTAAGACTGTCCGTAAATTTGAGCAGATATTAAACTTAAATAAATGTAAAGGCTAAGAAATTCATATGAAATTAAATAGACATAGATAGGTAAGATATGTACAATAGTGTCTATACAGAAATGCTAATACTCTAAAAATTGCAAACACCAACTTGTAGCATACATGTATTGAACACCTGCAATAAATTCACTGCCACTGTGATACAAGATCAATTATTCAGGTGAACTCTGAGCTGGGACTGTTGTGAAAGTTGATATCTCAATTGGCTTGTAACTGCAACATGCTTGTTCAACAGGAAATCAATAAGCAAAGGATGAAGAGATATGCATTTTACAGTAATTTCGATACATGTAATATAATACATGTCAACATTATATTGATTATCCCATGTCACACAACTCTCTTAAATACTATAGTTGCTGTGATCTTAAAAAAGCTGTAATCTCAAAAAGTTTACAATTTCCACTACTTCTTGACACAACATTAATTTTGAATATTTAATCAAGTGTTATCAATTTAATTACAATGGTGCAAACAAAACTTACAATGCTAGTATCAGCTAAAATGATAGATCATGAAACATTATATAAATATCATATGGCAGCATGTGTGACATTGATATTGTCAACCCGAGAGCAGAATGTCACCCGAGGC
>JAUMHA010394051.1:0-11484 GCA_032359765.1 Saxidomus gigantea
GTCTGGATGAGTAGGTCACGGAAATATATAATACTTGGGGTCTATCTTTACCTTTGACCCCTCTGTGACCTACTTTTGGCGAAAATTGGACCTTTCTTGCTTTCAAAACGGCCATAAAATAAATGAGAGGTAAACATCCACTGCTGATCATATAAATTCTTGTTGGCGTTAAGTAAACGACATTTTTATAACGTTGTAGAAGAGAAATGCGGACTTTCGGCTTCAGTCGTTATCATGTACAAACATTCTTGATTTACTTAGAAATATTGAACAGAACAAAAACTATTTGCGATATTTCAATTGACAGTAAACCAGAACATGTTTTGGCGCTTAGATTCTGCCAAGCTGTTCACAGTGACGCTTCAACTTGCTTTCAAATTCAACCACAGGACTTATACTAAATACAAAGTTTTTACTTTGAAATGTTCAGATATTACCAAACGGATTAGAAAATGCAAAATATTTAAGTGACATGCATATTGCTACTGGTTCAAAGCGACCGTTAAAATTTTCATAATGGTATTTTTCCTTTGGAGAGCCGTGGAGATCTAATGCACATATTTGTAAAGACAAAACTGGACTTTCTTAGTAGGGAACTATTTTTTCTATTTGAATATAAAGGCTTTGTCGACGACAGATCGTGAATGTTGAAAATTCAGACATCTGAAGCAAATGCTGACACATCTAGACATCAATGAAAAAGACCTTGGACACAATTTTACAAGGTTTGAACATTTTCAGTTTAGATCTACCCTCGTTCGCTTATTAGTGTTTTGTACGCGAGGAAATTTTCATAGACAAAAAGCAGACATGTAGTGTTTAAACCAAAAGGGATAGGCACTTTTGATTTTTTTTAACATAGTACGAGTCTTAGACAAGGTCGGACAAAAAGTCAAGGTAGAGATGATTGGTCGCCGACTTGGTAATTAAGTTTATATCATAGTAAAAATTATCACGGCGATTTGCTTTTAAATGATTTATATAGTTTTGGATAGTGTACATTGCGTCTAAGACTCGATCTCTACCTCGACTTTTTGTCCGACACGCCTCGACTTCTTGTCCGACAAATTGAATGAATTACCAAATAAAAATATTCGGGTATATGATTTGTCGCAGACTTGGTAAGTAATTTAATATCATTGTAAAAATTATCACGGCGATTTACTTTTAAATGATCTATGTAGTTTTGGATAGTATACATTGCGTCTAAGACTCGATTCACTCGGGCGTACCTTGCCCCTTTGATTTAAAACAACTTATATTGACATTCTAAAAAGAGCTTAAAATCGACCTTCCATAAGCAAAAAAAAAATAAAAAAAAAAAAAAAAAAAAAAAAAAAAGAAGTCCATGCGCAAGTTCTCACATAGGGTGACCCCTGCGCGTGACCCCTGTTAGTACACCAATAAAAAAACCTACTTGTGTGTATAGCTGACATTTGCTGACATTTACAACACATTTGGTGAAACTGAAAGAAGCATGACGTCATTTGTAGTGCCGGCACTTTCGATATCGGAAAGGTTTACATCAAATAGAGATAAACATAAACTGTTAGAATAACGCGACCTACCGTATGTTTCAAAGAACTAGCTTTGATGCATATTCAGCGACTATCATATGCACATAATGATATTAACATTATTACTACTTCCGCATTGATTCTAATAATATCGATAACAATGATAAATTGGTAAACGCACCAAACGTGTTGGCATATGCATTAACATTCACTGTACTAAGATAAATCACAAATATTACAGGTACAAATGTTTGATTGATTCAAATAAAAATGAAGTGTATGAAAAAAATCCGTTCATTTAACCTAGGTCAAAAAACACATTCGTGACGAATATAGTTGTCTACAGAACGAGTTCCAGTTCATTTTTCCTTCCCTCAGGAAGATATCATTATATGAAAAAGTGAAAAGACGTAGATTCTTATTTCTGATTTATATAGCACCCATGACAGCTTTTAGGTATAGTTTGGTGCTCTATGCATTGATTTGAACCTCAAAACAAATCTTTAAGTAGTAAATACTCCACGAAGGGCTATCAAATGGTAGCAAAAAGAAGGTGCGGAAAATCGTCAAGATAATGCAAAAGTGCCGTCTCGTGTAATAATGAGAGTGTACGTTTCAACAGTGCATGATGATATGCATTGTTCGTCAAACTGCCATGCGTTGTTTCACTTAGATATATTATGCCTATGTCAGTATAACGTAGCTGTAGTGGTCTATATTAGCAGTTGGCTAATATGTTAAAAGACGTTAAAATCATACATCTCAAGTATGACAAACGCAGTTCCAGTATTATCTATAGAATGTTACGATGAGGGTATGAATGACAGCCAAACAATGCAGTCAGGTTGTTCAAAGTAATTTCGACTGTTTAAACAATCATCTTTAAATATAAGTTCAGTTTAATAGCAAGTACAGAACACTGTCACATAAAATAATGTAGAATACAACAATTCATCTCGCAGAAAGGTGTAATCATTTCTTCAGTTTTAAGCATAGAACATATAAAAATAAACATGTACTATCAGATGGACAAATGCACACGTAACAAGGCAAGATGGGATGTCAGAAGGCTCAATGTAATTTTTGCACCAAAACTGTTCCATAATAAATACGGGAACGTTTATATTTTTTATGAGAATCGCCCACTTAAGTTCAAGTTTTCATTTTGAACCACTAGGTGTAAACAATGCTATATAATAATGTTGCGTTGCAGAGTTTAAAAATAACACTGCACATAAATGTCATTAATCACCGATACACTTTTACATACATGTACAACATCTGTTTAGTTTAGTTTAGCGGTGACGCAACACAATATGTTAAAGCAGAAATCCGATTTTTGGCGTTTTACAACAGAAAGTTCGGACAAATAGAAGGCAGATGTTATACTATGACATCAATAATCCGAGTTCTGCATGTATACGGATTACATATATACCTTTAAACCCATTGCTAGCCCCTAAATAGGGATAGGAAATATATTTCAATTACAAGCTAATCATTTAATTTAGTCGAGACTACTAAATTCTATGCAAGAATCCATATAGCCACAACTTTCGGTAGTAAAACATGGCAAAGTTATAGCCAACGTCAAGATTTCGTGACAAAACCTAGTACAAAGAGGGACATAACTCTGTATGACCTTGACATACAAAATTTGGCGGCATCACGACCTCTACCACACAATGGCCACCATCAACAAATTGATTATACTGCCATGTTTAGGGTATGCGCACGAAAAAGATAAGAATAGAGTGTGGGAGAATATACAGTGAAGGTTAAAAACAGGTTACTTACGAGGTTAGATAAAGATATTCGTCACCCGAAACTTGAAGGAGACTTTGATGAAGAAATTTTAAGAAATGGCAAAGCTATAGCCAACGTTAAGTTTTTGTGACGGACGGACAGGACAAACGGCCAGACAAAGCGATCCCCATGTATCGTCTTTTCTCCGAAACGGCGACACAAAAATAGCGAAACAATACCCTGCAAGGTCTAAAGTTGTGTGCTTATGTACCTGTTTTTGATGAGAACCCATCACTGTTTGTCTACAGGCAACTTTTACAATGTATATACGGAAGTTTAGCTATTAATTTGCATTAGACTTTGATAGGCTCTGTATTTTTTTAATTTTGGAATCATTATATCTGGAAAGTAATTGTGCACAACCAAATAATTTGTTCTGTTGCCGCCATTTGCAAAAACCAGAGTAGCTCGCTTATAGACTTAATTTTAGGATATTCAGAGATACTTCCCTCTACTCCCCCAATACGATTTTCAAAATCCAGGAGAGTTGACTCAATTCGACTTACTTTTAGGGAACCTAGAGTTCATTTCCTTTTTTTTTCTCGACGCAATTTGCAAAATCTAGTGGAAATCACTCTTACAAAAATATTTTAGGAAACCAAGAGCTACTTCCCTTTTTCCTCTTGATGCCAGTTGCAGAATAAAGGGGGTCACTTTTACCGACCTTATTCAAACCTAGATGGGTGTTCAAAGAAAACTTGTGTCGCCCTCGTACGCTTTGTCAGAATAACCAATAATGTTGTGACAAAATCTAAGTACAAAAAGGGGCATATCTCTGTCAAATACGACCTTGACCAACAAACCTGCCGGCATCACGACCCGATTTTCAACACAATATAGTCACATTCGATGCAGTATGTCATATTTTCCTTCTGAAAAGACGCCTGTTACAGTTCAGGATTAAAAGGAAAATTCGATTTATTTGGTCTTAGTAATGGACCTTTAAGTTTATGTGACGGACTGACAGACGGGCATACAAAGCGATCCCCTTGTATAGCCTTTCCTTCCAAAGGGCGACACAAAAATAGAATAACTTCCCTTTTTACTCTTCACGCCATTTGCAACTTTTAACAACTTACTTTAGAAAACAGATTTTCCCTTTTTTCTCATACTGCATTTTGCAAAAATCAGGGAGAGGTAACTCTTATTGACTTAACTAGAGTTACTTTTCTTCTTCTGTAGAGTACATTTCTAAACATCAGGGGAAGTCACTCTTGCCACCTTCTTATTTGGAATAAGGGGATGTCTCTTACAGACATATCCTTAGAAAACCCATAGTAACTCCATTTTTCTCTTAATCAAATTTGTAAATATCTCACAATGTATCTCCTATCGACTTATTTCTAAAAAATCCAAGAGTTGTTTCCCGTTCTTCTCTTGGTCCCATTTGCAAAAATCACGATGTCTCTCTTACCGACTTATCTTAAAAGAAAACCCAAAGTCACTTCTCTTTTTAATGCATTTGTTTTTAATAACAGGGGAGGTCACTCTTACCGAATTAATTTTAGGAAACCCCGAGTTACTTCCTTTTCTTCTGTCGACGCCGTTTGCAAAATTCACAATACACCCAACCACTTTTCTAAGTATACACCCTAAAGAAGTCTTGTAATTTATTCAATGTTCAAGTTATCTTGATGAATATTTTAAAGTCATAAGATCAACAGTTGATATTGAACATTCAATCAGAGTTATGAAGATAGGTACCAAAAGCATTGGAACGCAGCGCTGTTAACACAATAACCCCAATATTCAAGAAAACAAAAACGTTAAAATTACCAGACTGTCTTCAATCTGCGTTTAACACAGACGACCATTTATGATTCACTAAAATAAATTAGCAGTTATGTGGAAACGTTTGATCTTTCATATCAAGAAGATTTCTTGGGCAGATGTCAAGTGTAAAAAGGAATTCTGAGACTTTTGCCCGACTCTTATCCTCCACTTCATTTCGATCGGATAAAGTTTAGATGGAAAATGAGCACCCTAATGTTTTTTCAACTCATTTGTGGCTTGGACGTAATCGTTTTCAAAAATTGGTATTTGGTACTTTTCGTGAATCTCAAATGGTCAGTTTGTGGTGTGAAAACGTCACTTTGGAGAAATTACAGCACTGTTTTGAACCAAATGCTCTAATTGACATTTTTATAAGGTTAGATAGATCAACTCCGTGAATAAATTTAGCGTTGAGAGGATATTTTTATGAAAGCGGGATATATGAAATTGATACCAGAAACCATTTTTTAACGAAATCTTTACTGTTCTAGATAATTTAGAACAAATCTAGGATTACAATAATTTACAGTTTTGTGAATTTCAGATTAAGTGGTGTGGTGATGTAAACTCTCTGAGACAATGAAATCACAATTCATGCTCATAAACTTTATATCGAGTATTGCGAGAATGAATCCAATAATTTGTTGACAAATTTTCATGACCGTGTCTTTAAAAATGATTTTGATATGACACATAATTGAGGTGTATACTTAGAAAAGTTGTTGATACCTGTCTTTTCTCTCTCAACACTGTTTGCAATAATCAGAGGAGGTTACACTTACAGACTTATTATAGAATATCAACAGTAACTTCCTGTTATTATGTTGATGTCATTTGCAAAATTCAGGAAAGATCACAGTTACCGACTTGCTTCAAGGAAACATAGAGTTACTTCCCTCTTTCTCTCGAAGATCTGTGTAAAAACCTAGTGATGTCACTCTTAATGATTTATTTTTAGAATATCCAGTTAGTTTTTTCTGTTGACGTCATTTGCAAAAATCAGGAGAGGTTACTCTTACTATTTTATTAATAGGAAACCCAGTGTTACTTCCTTTTCTTCCTATGAGTTGACCTGGTGACCTAGTTGTTGAGCCGATATGACCCATATTCAAACTTGACCTTGATTTCATCAAGGCAGTCATTTTGACGTTATGAAGAAAGCCACTATTGATTTGACATGATGATGACCCATATTCAAGTTTGTTCTAGAATTAAAAAAGACACTCATCCTGACCAAGTTTCATGATGATCCAGTGAAAAATATAGCCTCTATTGGATACACAAGGTTATGAGTGGATGGACTGCAGAAGATGGACATCAAAGGATCACAATCACTCACCTTGAGCACCACTTCATGCTCAGGTGAACTAAAAATGCAAATTTTGACTAAAACATAAAGTTCATCAAACAAGAGGGCTACCATGATGGCCCTAGATTGCTCACGGGAGTTCATGGGAATAAGAAGCTTACAGTTTAGGGAATATCATTGCTGCTATTTATCTATCTTAAAGAGCAAGTCAAAAAATATGCTAAAAGTGGCCCTTAAAGTAGGTGACTGTTTTATACAGGTATATTTATTATAAATTAGCCAATTGAGATACATCGTTATTAGCAGCTTAAGGCAGATAATTGGTTAAATGATGTTAAATGAGGCAATTACCATCAAATGTTCAACTGTACAAACATTTTTTGACTGTTCAGACAAAGACACGCATTTACATTGCCAATTACATTTCAGGAAAAAATTTGCATTCAATGAAACACAAGTCTACTCCACTATCATATTTCACAAATTGTAAACCACATGAACAGCAGGTCTTTGCTGAACACATGTACAGTTAAACTTTTGAAAGGAGCTACAGCGGTCTTTGTTGACAGGTAGTCTATCTTCCAGAGATGATTCCACTACAGCCGATTCCTTCCTACACGTTTTCACTTCGAGGTGTTCTTCAACGCACACAGGAATATATTTACAACTGGCTTTTTTCAAACAACTGTTCCGGCAACCTACTGAAGGCCTCTTTTAAATGAAGATGAGCGGTCGCATAGGTTAAATGGTTTAGGATGAATAGCCAGTCCCTGCTCAACCTCCTTTCCCAGAGACTTGTTTTTTTTTTCACAACCAGATGAGTATGTTAATAAAGCACAACAATCTTGAATAAAACACATGCTTAACTCTTACCCTACTTAGCATTTCTAAAACAGACCTGTACATTTTAATTTTTTTTAACAGTACCATATCAAAACGGGTGCTGAGTGAAAAGTTACCGAGTAGAAAAACAGTGCAGATTACGATCTGCATCACAGACATGCACGCTGATCATGATCTGCTCTACCAGCAAAGGCAGAATGACCTATCACCAGCGATCTGCTCTACCAGCAAAGGCAGAATGACCTATCACCAGCGATCTGCTCTACCAGCAAAGGCAGAATGACCTATCACCAGCAGGGTAAGAGTTAAACATGTTTGCCTTGAACAAAAGCCAGACTACATATTTTTCATTTAGTCTTAAGTTATCTCGGGCACATTGCGTGTCTTCCTCCGTCAATGGGAATCTGAGCCCCAGTTATAAATGAAGCATTTTCTGAGGCAAGGAATGCAATCATGGCCGCCACTTCCTCCACTTGTCCTGGACGTCCCAACGCATGTGTAAACTTTGTGCGTTCCAAAAACTGGAAAAAATAGTAAGAAACTTTCAGTTGCAATACTACATACTAAAGTTAATCTGTATATTTACCTGTACATGCTATCAGAAATTGTATTCAAGGGAAACCTGGGTAACAGAAATGAAAGTATTAGATGCAGAAAATTTAATTATTTAAATTACTATCTAATCAACATGGTACTGTAGACAAGACAGGTGATAAATGAAAATTAATCAGCTAATCAACATTCTGGGTACTGAATATAACAAGAGGGCCAAGATGGTCCTATATTGCTCACCTGTTTATCAATTGCCAATAGTACAAGGGGTCATGATTTTAACAAAATTTGTATAATAGAGATCCACTACACAATGCTTAGTAACAATCTAAATATCTAAGCTCTGCCTGTGGGACTTGTGGTTTTAAAGTTTTCTCTATATAAGCCTATGCAAAATCAAGAGACGCCCCCCCACCCCTCCCTCCCAGAAAGGGTTAATCTTAACCTGGGGGTCGTGATTTTAACATTCTTGGTAAAGTTCACAAGGCAATGCAACATGCTAAATATCAAAGTTCTAGGCCTTCTGGTTTCAGAGAAGACGACTTTTAAAGTTTTTCCTATGTAAAATCAAGAGACCCCCAGGCTCGGTCAGTTTTGACCCAGGGGTCATGATTCGAACAAACTTGGTAAAGGTCCACTAGGCAATGCTACGTGCCAAATATCTCAGCTCTAAGCCTTGTAGTTTCAGAGAAAAAGATTTTCCTATATAAGCCTATGTAAAACCTAGTGACCCCCCTCCCCCCAGTCGGGTCAATTCAATTTTGACCCAAGGGTTATAATTTGAACAATCTTGGTAGAGGTCCACTAGACAATGCTACAAAAATGTCATACCAAATATCTAAGCTCTAGGCCTTGTGGTTTCAGAGAAGATTTTTAAAGTGTTTCCTATTTTTTGCAATAGCAACAAAAGTTCTGCATGGAATGGAATTCTTTGTACAATTTTGGTAGAGCTTCATGCAAGGAACATCCATGCATAATTTCATCAACATTGGCCCAGTGATTTCAGAGGACAGAGGAGATGTTGTTTGAATAAAAATGTTGATGGATGACCAACGACAGACGATGGACAATCACCAATTAGAAAAGCGCACCATGGCAAAGCCAGATTGTTTTTTGTTTTTCTTTATTCTTTTTCAACCAAATTTATAAAATGGACTTATTCAGCATTCAACCTTGACAGTACCATTGACTGAAGTGGTGCCAACTGAAAATTTAATGATTCTGACAGTGGCAATACAATGTACATATATAGTGTACATATATGTTTGAAAGACAGCCATATCACCTGCAACTTCATTTCGTTTGGTAGGGGAACAATAAAGACAACATGCTAAATCAAAGGCCAAATAGTTTACCTTGTTGTATATGCTTGACTTTAAGCTATGCACACTGCCTCATTCGGGGTAAACATTTGAGATATTTTTAAAAATCCTTCAAAGTGTTTAGGAGATATGAAACACAGGAAAAATGATCTCACATCCCTCTCCCACTCATGACCTCACATCCCACTCCCACTCATGACCTCATGCCCCTCTCCCGTTTATGAACTCATATCTTTCTCCCACTTGTGACATCACATCCCTCTCCATCTCATGACCTCAAATCCCTCTCCCACTCATGACCTCACATCCCTTTCCAAATCCCACTTATGACCTCACATCAATCTCCAAATCTCCCACTCGTGATCGCATACCCCTCTCCAACTTTTGACCTCACATCTGTCTCCCACTCATGACCTCACATCCATATCCCACTTCTGACCTCACATTCTTCTCCCACTCCCATTGATGGAACTAGGGCCAATAAAATGTTTAGAGACTTTACCATCTGGTACGCTTCATCATCCAGTCCACCACGTTTATGAATTTCTGTTATGATTACTCCAGGACTGAAAACAAATACATGTTCTTGAAAATTTAAACAGTATGGCAAACACTCTTACTACACTTAAACTTTTTTAGCTTGAACAAATGGGCAAATTGATATAAATACAATCTCGCTTGATCTGCAATGGTTTACTGTCTCCTTTGGTCTACTGGTTTAGGAATTCACCTTCCGAGAGGAAAGTTGAAGGTTTGAATCCCAGAAGGGGTGTATAATGAGTTACAGAAACGGGACCGTAAGACTAAAGAGAAATAATAGTAACTCTATGTGAAACAAATCTTTTGCAAGCGAAATGGAAAATTTGTGAAAACATCGCGAATATTACCCTATTTACCGTATGATACAATGTACTTTACTTACTTCACACTGTTCACTCTGACTTGTTTTGACGCCAAGTCTGGAAAATAATTGCAAACAAAATTAACGATTAACACATGTTCCAACTTACATCTTTGGTGATACCATTTTTGCAGCCTAGGTCTAAAACACAATATTTAACCAATATTACACTTCACCACGTACTGTAGATTTTGTGAATGCATACTAAATCAATTATAAAATGTTGTGGATTTTCAATGAAAGAATTTTGCATGGGTTTTTAAATTCTTGGACATCATATTTTTTAAGGAACTTGTGATGTTTTTGTTGTTGTTTAAAGCCCGTTTCAAACGTATTTCGGTCATTTTTACAGTTGAGCAGTTTACCTAACCATCATTCCTGGGAAGAACCAGTACTAGACTCCTATCCTCCTTAAGAAACTGCCAACTTTCTCACATGAAGAGACATGGTCTGTAGCAGGGCTCCAACCCTTGACCCTCAATCTATGAGAGGTTACAGTGATTTCAAGTCAGTGACTTCTAAACATACGACCATGGATCAACTTAGAAACAAAAATTAGTTCCTGACAAAAATTACTGGTTTCACAGTATTATATAATTGGTCTTCATTGTTTGAGCTAAAATATATAATTGCCAACCAGCCTAGTATTTCAACATTTGCTTCATTACCCTTAGGTTCCCGATTCGATCCCATGTCAGTGCAACTGTGGTAAGTCCTTGTGAAGGACTTAAAATTGCTGGTTCCCACTCTTATACTGTATAAGTACTATTTTTGGCGGGGTTTTTATTTTGGCGGTCCGCATTGATTCTGCGAAATCTAAACACCGTCAATATAAATCACGGCAGTTATAAACCACTGCCAATAATTCAGTAGTGTTGAACTGTAAAACTTCGAAAGCTTTTTTAATCAGTCTTTTATGGTACACAAAGTGGTATAAATAACCTGTGTTTAACAGTTTTATTGCAATCCCTTAAAAACATGTGCCGTGGATTTGCAATTAAAATTATACCTATTGACTCTCTTTTCTATACCTTTATCACATTGTTATCACACGTTAGACTAAGGTACTTGGTAGGGCAATGTGGACATCTATACGATAATAACCGTAGCTAAGAGTTTTAAGTTTGAGTTATGTAATACATCCCTTGATTAAATTTTATGTCAAGGTTTTATTTTTGCAGCTGATGTGATTTGCGCCAATTTACGACACTTAAAAAAGTCACCGCAGAAATAACGCGCCATACAGTAAGTAATTTATTCTATCATGGTAACTTAACAGATTGTGTTTCACAATCAAGCTAAATAAAAACAATATAAACTTAATCAAACTACATCTTACCTAGAGCACAACATCGAGTGAACTGGTCAACAGCACTTACCTAGGGCACAACATCGAGTGAACTGGTCAACAGCACTTACCTAGGGCACAACATCGAGTGAACTGGTCAACAGCACTTACCT
>JAUMHA010394095.1:0-12513 GCA_032359765.1 Saxidomus gigantea
CGAGGTCGGATCAAACTCGTGCTACGCACTCGTATGATCCGACGCACGACTCGAGCAAATCCGGCATGCTGGATCACGCTACTATACTAATAACCCTATTATATTACATAACTGTTTTAGATATTTAAGTACATATATATTGTAATGCAGCATAATGCATTTACCACCACAAAAATGAAGAACTTTACAAAGTAAAAATAAATTGCCTTTACTGATACCTATGGTTTATTATACTTTGTAAGAAATATCTTATTTGTCCTGTGTGCTGACCTGTCAAAAGACATACTTTCATTTCCTTGACTCACAAGGCTTTGCTACAACCACATGGTTCAGAGGAACTGGATAGATTGTATCTCCCCGTGACCATGTCACTGCTGAGGTATACTAGTGCAACTCAGTTGGTTTGATTTCCTTTTAATATTGTGAAGCTTGAACATTTGAAGTGATTTTATAAGCCCCCCGAGAAAAGATATCGGTATATAGAATGTTAGCAAGGAAATCTACCTTTCTCCAAATTCTTTTCTCAAAATGTCTAGAAACTGGCACGACCCCAAGCCTTGGAGGATTGCAAATACTGCCACAGTCTACAAAAAGGGCCCAAAAATAAGCCAGCGAACTATCGTCCGATCTCACTCACCTGTATTCTCTGTAAAATTCTTAAACATGCATTTCTCACGTTCTAATCTTTTCTATGAACTTTAATATGGTTTCAGGGAAAAAAAATATCCTGCAATACCCAACTTCTTATGCTTGTGGATGACCTATTGAAAGCTGTAAATCTCAAAAGTCAGGTAGATCTGATTCTCCTCAGCAAAGCATTTGATATGGTTAACCATGAAAAACTTCTGTAGAAACTCCACTTCTTTGGTATCCGTGAAACTACACTCTCTTGGGTAAAATCTTTTCTTGACAACAGATCACATACAGTTATCATAAATGGTTCAAAGTCTGATACTATCCCTGTTTCCTCTGGTGTGCCCAAGGGGTTTGTTCTTGGCCCCTTACTATTCCTAATCTATAACAATGACCTTCCTGAGTATGCATCTCACTTAAAACTCCGTCTCTTTGTAGATGTTACTGCCATCTATCGGTCTCTCACTGTAGCCACACACTCCAAATACCGTCAGGATGACCTTGACCAGCTACAGAGATTAGAATCACGTTGGGACATGAACCCAACAAAATGCCAAGTTATTCAAATAACAAAAAGAAAAAAATGCAATTGACACCAAATACACACTTCATAACATCACACTTGAAACAGTCTCATCAGCAAAATATCTTGGCGTCACAATATCAAATGACCTAACATGGAACAAACATATAGACAACGTCACCACAAAAGCAAATCAAACACTAGGTTTTTAAGGCCAAAATAAAAGTACATTCAACTAAGCTAAAATCAACAGCATATATGACACTTGTGAGACTACAGCTTGAGTACTGCTCCTCAGTTTGGTCACCACACACGAGTATGGTATCGGACAACTTAAGTCCATACAGAGACGGGCTGCTCGCTGGGCAATGCATAATTATACCCGCACCTCCAGTATCACCAACATGTTGACCAAATTAAACTGATAACGACTTGACCTACGCCGCATAGATCGAAGACTGGTTACTCATAACCTAGTTGCAATTACATCTGTAAACTACCTACAACCAAATACAAGTCGTCTATCCCACTCAATGGCCTACAGACAAATCCAAAAAACCTCTGATTTCTATAAGTATTTGTTTTCCCCTCGCACTATAGTCCATTGGAACTCACTTCCCGACGATATTGTGTCTCCTGATGGGAAATATTTCAGTCAGGCAGTGTGCCAGGTTGAAAATGTGTCCCCCTAAAAACCTGCTATGTTTTGAACCTGTTTTTAAAAACAACCTGTATATAATCTCTCTTTTTGTGCTTTTATTCTTTTCTCTCTTGTCAGTTTCGATTTGCCTCGTACCCGTAAACATGACGTTGCTATAGAGACTTTAGTTAAGTTTAGTTTATACTGATTGTTTTTAGCTCGATAGTGTAGAAAGCTTGTAGCTTATCGAGTCACTCTCGAGTCCGCTTCCTGGAAAAAGCAGTACTGATGTCATATGAGGAAGTACGGTCGTGACCTCAATGGGGCTCAAACCCGCAACCTCCGGGATGAGCAGTCGACACCTTAACCTCTACACCACCGCTCCCCTCGTCAGTACATAAAATATGTTTAAAACAACAATGTAGTAAAAACATTGATTTAAAATGTTCTTACTGTCAAAATTATGTCAATTAAACTCGATAAATGATAAAAGCACGATTGTTTTCTGTCAACCTATCGAACAGCCGTCGCATGTAGGGCTTTTTCGAATAGAGCTGCTTCTTTCATTACATACAGTAGCTAGTCTCCTATCATTATTTCAGTTTTTATTGCGGGCCGCAGCAATGCTTCAACATCAACCATCACCCATTCAAAAATATTTACATGTCAGTTTTGTTTGTTGGCCCGCTGTGATACTCTGTTTCACTGTTTTTCTTGTCGATTGTATATTATTGACGGGCCAATATTACCTATTCGAGTCACTCAAAAGTAAGCATCCCTAAATAAAAAGTATAGAATAGAAAAGTACATGTATATAAATATTTCAGGCCGATTGTCATTGAATATATATAATAGATGAAAAGATAGACTTCCTCAAATTTTACAATTCTTTATTTTCAGCGCCAAGTGGCGATAATGATTGTGTAAAGGACTGGTTAGGAACTGACATGGTGCGAAAACCTATGATAAATATGTAGCTATTTGATTTGCCGATAAATTCTTTATACTGTCGAAACATCACATAGCATTTATCTTTAGTAAATTTTGGAAAACTTTGTATAACAAATCACTAATCATCAATGGTTAAATAATATTGAGAAATTGTGCTTTGAATCCTATGTTGTAAACTAATCAATGTTATAGAAAAAGGTTGAGTGCAACAAAACACTTTTAATTATATAACTGTCGGAACATACTGGAATTTTAGTAACATAGGATGCTATAATTAAAAAATTTAAACTGTTTCTCTTCAGGAGGAAGAAGCAACATTATTTAGACAAAATGGATTTGACAATACATCTTTCATTTGTGGAATGACGGAAAGTGAAATCAAACAAATTCTACCTAATGCAGGTAGGGAAATTTCATACATAAATAATTTACTAATGGAATTTAGGTACAACGCTTTAATTTCCTACTATCCTTTTGGTAATATATCAAATTGTTATGTTCAAGGGCAGATAATTCAAAACCAAAGCCGGATACCATGGTTTGATAAGCCCTATTGAACGAAGTTCCTATATAATACTGCACATGTCACAATTTTCACTTAACTTTCATGAAACTCGATCTGAACGTTGCCTGCAACCTGTAAATGTTCCCTATCAATTTTGGGGTGAGTGGGTCAAATGTCAAGATTACATAGTACGTAACCACCGATAGCGCTTCATTGATAACACTGTCCCAATTTCATTAAACTTACATCGAACTTGCTCAGAAGATTGCCTGAAACACGTAGATGATCCCTACCTTTTTGTGGTCAGTGGTTTTAAGGTCAAGGTCACAGGGACCTCCGTTAGCTGTTCTTTGATAACGCTCAACAGGTGGCAATTTTCATTCAACTTTCATCAAACTTGCTCAGCAGGTTTCCTGCAACCTATAAATGATCTAGTTTCTTTTTGGTGCCAGTGGGTTAAAAATTAAGGTCTAAGTGACACGAAATTTGAAAATATTTTCTGCTCAATATCATAGTCTTTAAACTTCAATGGATGATTGGTCCTACTGAGTTGATGATCCCTGATTTTGGGGTCAGCAGGTCAAGGTCAAGGTCACATTGACCTCTGTTAGCTTTTCATTGGCATGTTGTTTCTGTTTTCAGTCAAAATGTCAAATTGAATTTTATGGATGGGAAAAAATTGGCCCTATATACATATAGGATACTGTAGCAAACACCCGGAACGTAATAACTCATAAACTTTGACGTTAACGGGTAACTTAATTTGATTTTTACCAACCTGAAAGTTTCATCTTAAGCTTCCAGCAAACACTTGTAAAATCAGCAATTTCATAATGTGATGTAGTTCCGTAAAACCTTTGTAAACACATGCTTCATATTTTTTTCGAGGAAAAGAGATTTATAGAGGGAATGCCTCGTCGGCGAAGACCTATACACAGGCAATTGTGCAACACATGTTAGGTACAAACATATGTTAGTAAACATATGTCAAACATATGTTATGAAACACATGTTAGCCATAACACATTTTGTTTTAAAATATGTGTGAACTTATGTTGTACAATTGCCTGTGTACGTAATGCGTGTGACACGTATAAATCATATCAGTAAGTAACAAGTTCAAAAATCCTACTTTTCCAATATTTTTCTACATATACCATCGACTTTTGAAAAGTGAAGCTTTTTCGGAAGTTGATAACTGGGGAGCGCCATGACTGGTGCATTGTGGGCAAAAATAACACCGCGGTGTAATGCGTTTGTTATTCTCATCACAGCAAGGTAAAGATTATCCTTCCTCTGCTTGTCTGGCTGATTTCCAATTCATGCAAAAGACTTGGTCCATAGTAAATGTAAGATTATGACACAACTGTTTAAAGCAACATTTATGTAAGGATCAATTTCTTAAAAATAAATCAGTAGATGTATGTTAAACTGAACCACAGTTATATGACACACATTCTTTTTTGACATCTATATGCTATTTTATTATTTTAAAGGCATATATAAGTCAAAATAGTATTCATATATATGTGTCAAGTACCTGTGAACTAAAATGTTGAAATGCAGTAGTGTATTAGTGTTTTCATTGTTTTTTTCTCAAGAATATCAAATTTAGAAAATTATGATAAATGTGTTGTGTGCACAACTACACATGCATGTAATTATGCAACCTCATGGTCCCTGATCTTCTGGTTGTCAATTATTACAGAATAAAAAAGTTCCTTTATTCATGTAGATCATTTAAAATATTGCAGACTGTTATTTACAATTGAGTTTACATTCAAAGTTGTTTTGGAAGACTGATCAAATTTAAATGATAATGTGTCTTATTGAGTTCTTAAGGAATGAAAGCATGCATTCAACACTACAGGATGGTAAAATGTTCAATTTAATACATGCAGTGATTGGACTATTTTACCTGTGATAATGTGATTGAAATACTAAAATTATGCCAGAGGTGGATACCTTAATTCATGAACTGTCTCGTTTAAATGCCCAAGATGTCAAAGTGTTTTTTTGTCTTGTTTAAATGGTTGACAATATATTTTTGAACCTATTTCTGATCGATGGTCTTGTTGTAACTCTCTGGATTGGCAAAACATTGATCATCAGCACGTCCACTATCATAACTTTAGTCTTTTGGATGAGATCTTAAACCGATATTCTGTGATATATATAATTATATATATGACAAAGGTCCCTAAAAGAGGTACGTTATTTAGATTTCGGGGAAAAGTGCAGGGTAATCAGAAAGCGTCCAATTCCAGAGAGGGTCTTGCCTTACACACACGGCTCTCAGCTTTGACCCGTTTATTTGATATAATAATTTCTAAGATGTTGTTGTCAAGCCTTCGTAGACGAAAGCGCCCAACCTTTAACTATCTTGCCAGCTTTAACATTTGAATTGGTAGGACTAAGAAACTAATTCTTTACACGCCCATTGTATGGATTATCAACAATTGCATACGTACAGTTATACATTGTATATATTTCAAATAAAAATGTCAAAGCTTCTTTCCAGTCTATCAATAATTGTCATATGTAAGGGCTTTCCCGCTTGTTAGGTAGAGCCTAATTTCATATTGATTTAATGTAGGTGTATTGATATATGTTCTTCTTGAAAAATTTATTTATTTCATAAGTTACATATATTTAGTTCATTTTTAACGTTTTGCTCGTTGTAGGAAACTCCTTCAGGACGTTTGCGTCTACCTTTCGTAGATACACGAGGATAGAGTTCTGTCAAAACATTTACATTTCGTGGATTCATTTTATAAAGAAAATGGAAATGGTAGGGTTTCTTTGGATCTCAATTGTGTGGATCGGCCTATCCACAAAATCAACAAAAACTATTTCATACTTTCACAGTAGTACGATCATAAAAAAAAGGAACCTAAATACTTGCAACAGTATGTAATCGTGACAGTATGTAATCGTGATCTCGAAAGCTTAAGTATTATGTAAGCGGCGGTGTTATTCGGTAGGAAACCGTCTTTATACAAGCGAATGCCCTGGGTTTTTGCTAACATAGCACACGGCGTACTTATTATGGACTGAAGATGAAACAGTTGTACTCATTTAGTGCTCGGCAACAATATGAGAAAATTGTTATTGACAGAATTCCGGAAATTCTGCTTCATGTGGCAAAATGTCACAAACGGTCACCACAAATCGATTTCTCAGTTCAAAATACTTTTTATATTCAATTCAACGTACTGATACTTTGATTATATTTGGTATTGAAATGCTTCTATATGCTAGAAATATGTTATCGTTTCAGGTACAGGGAAGATTAGGGCATTGCTCATCAAAATAGATAAACTGGGAGACTATGAAATACCTATAGGGGTCCCTGTAAGTATCTTTTTTCACTTCAAATGTACAAAGCTAAGAGAAGACATGAGTCCTCTATAGCTCAGTGGTTAGTGCACTTGACGCAAAAGCGGAAGGTCGTGGGTTCGAACCCCACCGAAAGCTGGACTCCCCACTTCATTTAATTTCATTTCTAATCTATCACTGATCATTTCTCATTATCTTTCGACAAAAATAGCCTTGTCAAATTTCAAACTTTCTCCATCAGTACCGCCTACGGCATTGCTAACTTATGACAAAGTCCAAAAGTAGTAATGCAGGTAAATGGAAATTCCAAGGGCATAAACTTGCGTGTCCGAAGTACACTGTATAGTAGCTAGAGTACGAGATATGTATTGGCGGATACCTGGTGTGAGGTTGGACATCGGAGGACGTGAAAACACGCAGGGGTGTTCTCAAAATGATCCATTTATATTAATTAAGGCCAACAAACAAAATTATATCTTTCTGTAATTTATTTCAAATCTTTTTTTGTAATTATAAAAATAAACAACACAAGAGATTCATGTGCTACGTAAAGAAGTTAACTTGTACCAATTTCATTTTCTGTAGTATAGTTTGTGTAATGAACACAGTAAGTGACACCAGCAGAACATTCAAACAACACATCTTTTTAGGTGATAGCATTCATTCGAATAGGTGATGCCATGTATCCCTTTTGAATGGGTGATATCACCTATTCAAATGGGTGATATCACATTAAGTATTCCAATGGATAATATCACCTTAAAAGATTTATTGTTTAAATGTACTAGCTGATCATTTGTTAAAAGATTTCATTTTCTAATAGTGATGTCATATATTCTTCTTCTTCCAATATTGTACATGGCCCTCTCTGGGGCATCGTCGTACAATTATTGCAATGGATGAAATCACCAATATCCTTTGAAGTTGATACGAACTATTTAAATGGGCGATATTTCACATTCAAATAAGTGATATCATCTATTCAGATAGGTGATATATATTACCTATCGAAAGGCAATATATGATATCATCATTACAAATAAGTGTACACATTTCGAATAGGTGATATCACCGCATTTTCGTCGAATAGCTGATATCACAAAAGTACATTGAATAGTAAACTGTGCCCTAAAGCTATAGGCTATTGGACTGGGTGATCTTGTATATCAGTTTATACAATTTCTTATTCGAAAACCATGCTTTAGTTTCCTATGACAAGTTGTAAATTATCATCTCACAGCTAGATTATCTCCCTTGTATCATATTATTAATATCGTTTTGTTACACCTAGACGTTAAATTTTATTCGAACAAATACGAAGATGCATAAGGTTGCATTATTATTAGTGATAACCTCGAAGACAGTGTTAATGATAAACAAATATGGTTGCATTGTAAAAATCGGACATTTGGTAGAAGTTGAATTGAATGAACGTTTGAATGTAACGGCAATAATATATCTATTTAACATCTTAGATAAAAATGATTGCTGAATGAAAAAAGACATAAACTACGACAAACACTCATAATTAAAGACATATCGTATAAAGTAAATATTCATTTATCCGTTAAGAGTGTATTGTTTCAGCAGGTATTGTTTGTTTTTCTTTTTAAACGATAACAGTGATTTAGCTGTTCTTATATTTGTTGGTATACTGTTCCATCTGTGTATACTGGAGTATGTAAAACTAGCTTTTAGATAATTGGTACGAAATTTTGATATCACTAGATTATTGTTAGTAATAGAGCGTAAGCTATAATTATTGTAACTGGAAAATGCCATTAAATTATATATATAGTTTGGAGCAAGAAAATGTATAGCCTTACATACTAACACAGCCGCATACCTATCTGAAAAAGACAATCTTTTAAATTGCATTAATTGCTGCATTGGTGGTGAAATCCAGCCTATCTATAACCAGTTCTAAAGCCCTCAATTGCAGTTTATTCATTTTATTTGTATCCGATGACACTAAGCGCACAAAGGGAAAACGAGAAAGTAATAATTGATATGCAGGTGAAAAGCAGACGAAAAGTAAAGATCACAGCAGAAAAACATACAGCAGTACGTGAAAACAGATAGCCGCGGGGAAAGGAATGTAAAAGGGCACAGAAAGGAGATAAGGCAGACCAAAATAAAATAATAAGAAGACATTTAACATTTATGCTGCTGTTGCATGACTTATGCAACGGCTTCGTTTAGAGAACAATACTAAATTTTCTAGTCATATAAAACGTTGAGTGACGAAAGCTTTAATTAAAGGATGATCGTTATCATGAATTTTTCGTACATTTGCTTGGTTTAAAAAAAGTTAACAAGATCATATTGTAGTACGTATAAATATATTACAAGGCAGAAGTCCGAATTCGAGCCTGTACCGTGCGGTCACACTGCCTGGTAATGCACTCTGTCTCCGCAACACTCATTATCCAAAATCTGGTAATTCTTTGGAAGATAATACAATAAGAGTCATTATAATTTACTGTTAAATTAAATGATTACTAGTCATGCATTGTAATACATAATGCTTTCTACTAAATATTACAGTGCAACTTGATCGTAATGACATCCGCGACCTAACGACATATTTCCCCGGTCCCGTTGTTTTTACTTACATGTAGTTTGGACCTGACTGTAATGACACCTGCTTTACCTATAAGCCGACATGCTTTTTCGGTACCGACGTATTTATTGTTTTAATGCATGAGATTTGATATGCATATGTTAAGATAATCTGTTTTGATAGTGGGAACATGTCTAGAAATATAACACATTTTTTTACAAAAAGTATTTATAAAATTTAAACTGCATGTTTTATATAAATACGAGCATAGCAACATGTGTAGGAACTTAACAATTTCTTAAACTTAAAATGAGCTCCTTTGAAATAGTTGCAACATGTACATAAAATTATTAGCTCTTCTTAAAAATCATTCACAGTTCGAAATAAAATAATTACTTAAAGGGGCACTCCCTACATCTAGCAGATTATATTCACGAAACATAGATTATTGTGTTCAATGAACATAAAAATGATAAAATTAATACAATTTCAAAGAAAAACCTATTGCGAAAAATGCCTCATTTTACCACAATTAATCAATATAGAGGCTTTTTGTAATAAATCGCATCCACCCATTAACTTATTGAATGGTTTACGATACTGCAGCATATTTTAAACCGCTGATTTTATCGTTAATGACTGGGAATAATGCATAGCTGAAACTTTAAGGTTAAGTTATAATACTTCCAAAGATTCTATTATTTATGTTTTGGAGGTTATTTAGTTTGACATCAGTTATAGGGTATGTCCCTTTAAATAGTCGTATAAAGAAAGAATCTGCTGAATGTTACGTTTTATAGCTGAACTATACATAGATTGCGTCCAGCTTAGAAGGATTACATAAGCGGTTGGCAAAAGAAGGCCTCTACACGGATTTCGCTTTTATTTTACTTTTAAGAGGGTGTGTGGGAGAGGGTATTTAGAAATCACAGTTTCGGCAGTTGTTTGGTTGGGCAGTCGGTCCGTTTGTTTGTTTTACAATACTGTGTTATCTATACTTGAGGCTCAAACTTCTTCAAACGTTTTCTTTAGATCAAAAATATTACATGTAAGTACATCATATCAGTACGAACTGTAGTTTTTAAAGGTCTGAGTATACGTTTTCCTTTCATAGATTGATTTATATGTTTCTACAATTAGCCGTTGTACCCGGTATCCATAACCCTGAACTGATCTATAGATGTCTGGATATCGTCTCGATCAGGTGAAGTTTTTTCATTACCCTTTTAGGCTTTCATGAAAGACAGAACGGAAACGATCGATAGCCGAATATTGCCTTATCCTCAAACCGAGCCAAATGAAACAGGAGTTCCGTATATCTGCTTGATATCTTGAAGTTGTGTTAAAAAAACGAGTAGTTCAACAGATATCACTGGAAACGCTATATTACAGACATACCCTTGACAAACCATATGTCTCTAACAGACTATTACACCAAAAATATTGCGTTTACTGATATTTGCCATGATAATGTATATAAAAATTCAAATATGCTAAAGCTACGCCTACTCCATAGCCGTCGTGACTTTCGCGCTAGATTTACTTCTTGACTTGCGCTACGTCTTGTTTATGCACTCGGATTAAATTTTGCGACCGTTATCTACGCTCTAGATAAGCCAGACGTAGGCCTACGACCGCTTTAGGCACTCGGCCACATCGTTTTAAGCAACATTTCGAAAGATTAACTCAAGCACATTGAGAGATACATTTTTGTCTCTTTAATAATATTTCACAAATGAGTCTTTCAAAGATATGGTGTAGATTTTCTTATAAACTGGTTAATTATTTGTATTTTTATACAACAGACACTGTTACTTCTATTTATTTATCCTTGTGAATTCTATTATATTTAGTATGACATACTATTCAATCATATTATTTTAAAGAAGGCTACAAATTATTGCAAAGAGTTTTCAAAACATGTATTAAAGAAGGGATTAGTACGTGACAACTTATCCGACAACCTGTGTTAACCAATATTTACACATGGTCCCGGCATATGTCGGTTAAGACAGCTTTCCCTGTAATAGCATTTAACTGCGTTTCATTGTTATATACATGTATAGTTCTCATTTTTTGTAATCAGGTATTATATTGCTTATGCTCGATGGGATAGCATATTTTCAAGCATTTCTGTTAAGTTAAATACAAGATCAGTAACTAGCCCCACGGTTATATCAATCTAATCACATGGAGCTGTTTCTATGTTAAGTAAGATTTCAAAGTGTGTTTGTAACATTGTTTTATCTTTTGAAGGCCGATACGCATGCGTGATTCTATAGTTGTTATCAGCGATGCAAATTTTTTTATTGTTTGTTGTTTCAAATATTTTGTATGTCATAGTTTGCACTTGGTTATGGCAATGTTAATTTAAATCTGCTTTGGAATCACTTACATGCATAATGTAGTGTATAAAACTGTCCGCATAGAAAATACGAGCTACGTGACTGTTCTGCTTAAGTATGCTGTGGGACGTTCAAACTTCGAATACATTTCATATGCAGCAATAAGCTGTTACATACCACATTATTATTGTTCTCAATATGTGTAAAACGCCTTTATCTTTTTTGTTGATTTCAACAAAATTCAAAAAAAGATTCATGTTTTTTTTCTTGAAAATACTTTGTAAACTTGCAATCAATAATATGATGATAATGAATTATATGGCAAATCATCTTTTGCTCCTCAAACCGTGTTAAAGATTTTCTTTGACATTTCTAATCTGAAATATATCTTATATTTAGAAAAAGTACTATACAATGCATGTTTACATAAACGTCCAGGCTTCATTTGCTTACCTATATATCTTTGACGAATGACAACAAGGTGCACTTAACGTAAGCGTAAACGTGTTTGGCTTCATTTGATGGCCTCAACAGACTTTTTGAACTTAAGAATTATGCATAAAAACTAATAGTTTCTAATGGCGCTGTGTTGTTTTCAACCATATCATGGTTAAAACTATATTGTCATTGTGTCCGTGATTAAAAGTAGTAATGTAAAGCGTCACTAAATGGAACATATACAATGTCATGACAGTTCCTCTGAATCATATATCATATCTCTTGTCTCTGACTGGCTACAACTGAGGTCACATTCAGAGGCCAAACACCATTATCGAAGAATTAAACAAATGTTTATTATTCATTTTAAGCCAAGGATTCAAGTGTATCAGTGAGCTTCAGTCTTTTGTAACAATGCAATTTAAATGTAATACTTAATACAAAAGAACAAAGATGCTTTTTTATAAGAAATATCTTATTTATCAAAAGGATGGTAATGATCAGTGCAGTATATCTATTTAAGCATCGTTGACTATTTTATCTATATTATTCAATATTATTTCGATAGTCACGCAT
>JAUMHA010394095.1:12523-23866 GCA_032359765.1 Saxidomus gigantea
CATATTTAAATGAAGCTCTAAACGAAAACCGTAAAAACATGTCCAGTGACGATGTTTTAATACTATCCCTTAACTGTGTTTAATTGAAATTGATAGAATTAACATTTTTCATTGCTTTCAGGACAATATTGAGAGTTGGTTAAAAGATCTAGATCTACTACAATACAAGAACAGTTTTGTAAGAAATTACATAACTTCAAAAAGAGAGATGGAAATCCTCAAAGGTTATACAGATAAACAGATTCGCAGAGAACTGGAAATAACGAAAATTGGTAGGATATACTTTGCATGATTAAGTGCTGTAAATTATCCGACATAAGTCCAGTGTATGGTTGCTGACCTCTGCATATCGTGTTTTCGACATTTCGGGGCGCAAAGTCGAAAATACGACAAAAAAGCTACTTGGCGAGTTTCGGCGATTGAAGGCGTAAACACGACAAACACATGACGAAAACACTAGATACTTGTCGAGAAAACACGCCATCTCGAAAAATCGACGAAACAGTACGTCGTGTTTTCACCCTTTGTCGTGTTTTTGCCTTCAATCTGTCGTGATTTCTACCTTTCGCCCCGCCAAGACGAAAGGCGAAAACACGACAAAATTGCTACTTTTTGAGTTTTTGTGTTTGCGACGTTTCGCCCCAAAGTCCAATATCTCAAATACTATCAAATATATTGATTAGAATTGAAACATAAAATACTTACTTCACCTGGAGAATCCCCAACAATCTGTTTTGAATTTTGACATATTTACACCACTTTTTAACAAAGATTGTTTTTGTTAAAGTATTTTATTAATTCCAATATCTCAGTTTCTATATAAGGTATTGTTTTGAAACTTGAAACACTTCTTTACTATCAGAATCTACACCTGTGATAACAATCTCCATAGCTCTGGTTTGAACTTGGACAGAGTTATGCCCCTTTTTAACTTAAATTGTAGATGTAAAACTGTCATATAGTATTATATCTCAGATACTATCATAGATAATGACTTGAAACTTAAAATAAATATTTACTAGTAACATCTCATCACCGGAAAGTAGCTGAGATTCTTAGTTTGCCTATTAGTGCATTACCAACTTTCTTCAAGCTATTTCTCTTAGGTCAAAGTTTATCTTGCCTATATGTTATAACATATATATTATACCAAAGGGGTCAAATGAGGCCATGGCAGGGATCACTTGTTTAGTGCAGACTTTTAAGGGAAAAACTTTTTAATTATTCTTACCTGAAACCATGGATTGAAGTATAGTGTCTTCGACCACCTTTGTTCACATTATCTTGATTTTGCAAATATCAAATCATAAAGATCGAAAATAGCTATTTTTATTAAGAAAACATTTTATGTAAAATTATGTTCTCACTGTGTGTGTTTTTTAAATTGTATAGACTGTCTTATGTGACCTTTCGGGGAATTCGGCAAACATAGAAATGGAGTCTCTTAAAACAGACTTTCAAAGGATAATTGTTTAATGTGCGCAAAAAAGAGTTCTGTCTGAACTAACTTTGTGTTATTATTTGAACCAAATTTTAACACATTTTAGCAACTCATCTTTCAATTCACTTGTACTACTTTAACAGAACTCTCTAATTATTGTACAAAAATTAATTAAAAAAATATCATTTCTTACGTAAAAACTTTTAAGACACATTTTAAAGTTTATTTACCTTAATTCATGAGCAAATGACCGAGAGATCATTGGTTTCAGTAAAAAGACTTGTGAAAGGAACACTCATTATGAATGCATTTTTCAATATTTTTTGTATATTATTGTATTTTTTTTTTTTGTTGCCTATCCACACTGTTTTACATTGATAAGGAAGTTTGAAAATAAATGTTTCAATGAAGATGGATAAATGGATGGATGGATGGATGGATGGATGGATAGAAGAATGACTTTCCCGTTCAAGTTCAAAATCTGTGTCATTTCACAGAGTGATTTTGCGTGAAAAGAGTATGAAATAACAAGGGTACACGAGAAGAAAAGTAAACAGAGAAACAGCGTGATTCGAACCAGGAAAGTAACAGAACAGACACTTTATTAAGACTTGCACATAGTACATCGTTAACAGCACATAATGTTCTCAAATATAATGTCAACGCGAGAACATAAAGTGAAAAGACAAAGTACAAATTTAAACATTTCAATCATGATAAAAACAAAAACATAAATGCTGTTACATGTTTATACGGAGGATGAAAATATACGATTAAATAGCAAGAGCTTCTTGTACACACACAAAGTTTAATAAGTTCAGACTTGCTATTTGAATTCGAAAACTGTATAAACTTATACACTGATGGGATCTGTAATAATTTAGTTTCAATTTTCTCTTCCTTACATTAGATTAACATTTATAAATGCATACAAAACGGTATTCATCTTCAATCTCTAGGATGTTACATAAACGGTATCTTTATTCACGACGAATGCGATTTCTATTGTATCTGCAAGTCTGTATTCTAAGTGGGAGACCACTCGGTCTAAATCTGCAAAAGAAAAATCTAAAACGTCTTGGCAATATACCCAGAGAGTGCTCATATTCAAACGCACATTTACCTTTTGTAGAAATGCAATGCAGGGCTTTTTTGAATCTGCATATCATTGTTGCTTAACCGAGTCTATAATGCGACATTTAAATTCGCACAAGAACAAATCTACATTTTTACCATTAGCTTGGTCGAACACATATGAAAATCCGTAGTTTATTAATATCTTCCTGACATCTGAAACCCAAATTGGATAATCATTATTGAGTTATTTTAGTGTTCATATGATTATACTCAGTTTTTGACACAATATTGTCAGTTCCAATAAGTTTCAACCAATATATAATTATTCTTACAAACCTATCAATATATTATGAATGTCTTCCAAGTTCACCAAACATACTAGCATTGCATGTATTTCACCTGACTTTAAGCAGTTGTTTACAAAACTCTCGATATTTTTCGACTTAGAAATACCTCAAATTTCACACGAATAATCCAATACGTAACAAATGCATCACATGACTGGCACAGTACTTTACGAATCAAATTAAACACATTTGCATAACAAAACATTCATTGCTTTAAGGGGTTTACTTTTCAAATGCTCCTGATTTATCAAAATATCACCAGTTCCTATATAGTTAAAATCACTGACTTCTCCAATAGCTTGTCCAATATAAGTCCAATTCTCATGCACTAAAAGTTCACCACTTTTTCGAAATACCATAACTTTCGTTTTCGATGTGTTTTCTTTAAAGTGACATTATGCGCATCTTATTGCACATAGTGTATTTTGGTTACAGTTTTATGAAAGCAATTTTCGGTTGCTGTGCATTTAAATGTTCTAAACTAATGATAAGGTCGCATTAGTTTTTGAAGTTGGTGCTTTAGAAATAAAATATTGGACCCATAAAATAATAGTTCCTTTCTTCGCATTGATCTCCCTTGTGTTATTGGTGTTGTTGGGAGAGATTTCGGCAGTGGAAGGGAAGAAACTCCTGCATGCAGTTGTTCATTTTTTCTTAAATTGACTCTCCCAGTCAAAATAGGAAAAGTAATATTTGGAAAGTTATTATTTCGTACTGGTAGCAGGAAGAGTTTGGTATATTGGGTTAAAAACCCTATTTACACACACCTATTTCAGCTGGATATTTACTTGAAAAACATGTGCATAATTCCACTTTAAGTCCCCAGGTATTACAATAAGACTATAAAAGATCTAAAAGTGTTTGTACTTCAGCTGGTGTTTTGCCTATTATGCCAATATCATCTGCAAAAAGCAATATCATTTGGACTATATCATCTATAAGAGGACCGGAATCAACAGTATTTTGTAGATATAACTCCAGATCTTGAACGAACAGGGAAAAATAACAGAGACGACATTACCCCTCCCCCCGCTCTTGTCACAATCGCAAATCATACTGGAAGTAATAAGAATAACTCGGACATGATTTAACATATGATTTAATGTTTAGGTACATATTACGTATTATTCTAAGTAGTATTCAATATTTGTACATTTTCAGCCACAGGCCATTTCTATAAAATGAATCAAACATTTCACCATGTTAACAAAGATAACATAAATTCTTTTATTTTCATTTAAATAGGTTTGAACTAACGACATAATTATGAATATTGCATCAACAGTAGACCTTCCCTCACGAAATTTGAATTGCGCATCCGAAATAGTATTATGTTTTTCACAAAATTTCTCAATTCGTCTATTTATAATAGAAGTGAACAATTTTGACAAACAGCTGACTAGTGTAATACCTCTAAAATTATTTACATTATTTTGACAACCGTTTTTAGTTTTTATGCAGGAGTGGTGCGATAGTCGAGTGGTTAACACTCTGGACTACCAATCCGGAGGACCCAGGTTCGAATCCCGGGCGGAGCACTGGAAATTTCAGAAACCCTTTTCAGTGTTTCCCACCCATCTAGAACTGGTTAGAATCCTAGAGGTAGTCTTACGTCTATTGGTGCTATAGACCGTGCATGTAAAAGAACCAAGGAGTCTAATCGTAAAAGAGCTAGGGTCTGGTAACCGGATTCCCTTGTTTCTTGCGAAGTTTTATCTTTTTGCAGTGATCATAAGAAGGCGCTAAATGTCACAGGTTGAGACGAAAAAACACACTGCACTATTCGCTGGTCGAGAAAGTATAAATACTGTTTACTCATTTAGCATTAGTTTGGAGGTAACAACATATTATATTGATAGAAATGAACTATCTGCGTACTTAAAATAAAAAAAAAAATACTCATGAAAGAATATTTTATTGACCTTTATCACACAGTATTTTCCAAAAAGGTGCCTTACAGTGCAAAGTTTTTAGATACGAATTATTTTCATACATTCTACTTTTCATTTCATTGGCAGTTGAAAGGTTAACAACCTCTGGTCAAAAGCGAACTTATACGGTTGCGCCGAAAAACATCATGCATGTTCATTGCATCAATGAATGATATTTTATAGCTCATTGATAATACAATTCACATCTTTGTGGAGCTAGTTTTTACAAGTTTCAAATGTTAAATGCTCAATTACCTTGTATAATATAATATTTTATTTTATTTGCGTCTCATCCACATACATTATTTACACATATAAATTCATCAATATAAAAATAGTTCATGGCCATTCTTTATAGAACTACAAGAGACTATAAATTACAATACACATTGCACAATACTGCATATACAGTTTCACATTTAAAAGACATACAGACAGCGTTTGTCGTACCATGAGTTTAAACATGGTAAAAACTGCTATAAAATATGTAACCAATTCAAGACTATGAAAAGGAAAATATTAGACTACAGCCACATCGCAATTAAGCTTAAAACGCTTATTGCCTCAGATCTGAAACAACCTGGTCAAATTTTAAAGTTTTGCATCGAGCTACTTTCAATGTGGATATACAATAAGACGTAAGTCTTTCGTACATTACAGCAATAGCGTTCTAGTATTGGGAAGTTACCGCTTATAAAAACGCTTGCTTAATAATAATTTCTTTATTTTCAGAAGGTGGCTCAATAAGACAACACATGTATTGAGTACAATACATAAATATTTACAACGAGGTCTTCTTAAACAAAACAATATATATATATAATAATATCTAGATAATATATCTATAGATGATTATGAATATTGAGGTAATATAAGTTTTATTGCACGTTGTAAGTTGTTACTTTTTATACAAAACACTAGTGGGGTTTACATATCATTTATATCATTACTCGAAACGTATATTTGTAGGTCACATAAAGCGATTAAAGAAAGGGATAGATAAACTTCGAAAACCGACGGCAGGTATAACAACATACTTATTATTGTCATTTTGAAATCGTCTTAGAGAAAATGAATGTCTTCTTCCGTTAATTGATTTAACTTACAGTAAGTAAAGATTAATGCTGCGGAAAAAAATCACTATTATTGTCAATATACAGTGTCTGTTTCTTGTATGCATACTCTACCCTTTTATGCAATGATTGTAAATTTGATGTACACATAAGGCAGTTACATCAGTATCATATTCTCGGACGTTTACTGTTCTTTCATAGCGTTTTATTAATCGGAAATAGTAAATTGTTTAATGTTTATTAAAGTGCAAATCAAGACAGCGTCTCATTTCACTGAATATAACATAAAAGTGTTTTAATGGTGTTTTGTTTTCAAGTTTATCTTTATATGGATAACATATTGTATTTTAGCAGGAAAATGTACTTTATCCAAAGGCTGAAGTAAAACCGTTCCTATACATAATTAACAGTACTCATATATAAAAGAACAAAACATAAATAAGAATCAACTGTTGGATTTGATATTTCCGTTTACTTGTTGAATATAACAGCTGAAGAAAAAAGAGCAAACGTTAAAAAACAACTTATGGAACAAAATACAGATACAGATGGAGATTCAAATGACTTCTGGAAAAAATTGACAGAACAATGTCTCGTACCACGGTCAACAGCCTTTGAATCGGATGACCATTTAAGAGGTTCGTGTATTATGAATCTGCAATTCAAGTCAAAAGTACGATTTGTATTGACGTTTGTTTGCGTACTTTCTCTGTAGAGTTTTAGATACTCCAGTAACGCAACAGTGGTGTAGACAGTAACAATGTGAATAGCAATACAAAAAAGGCAAATTAGAAAATGATTAATTGATTGCTTGTTTTTGTCTGCGTCGAAAAAATACATATTACGATATTAAACCTAAACGCGAAAGAAATTGAAGACATATTGTCAATTATAAAAAATTGTTACCGGGTTTTTCCTTTCGAATGTTTGTGTGTCTGTATGATGCTAGCTACATGTGGGATAATACATTGATGTTTTGAAGCCAGTACATTCATAAAACTATTCATATTGAGTAAGTTTGACTAGATTTTTACTTATAAGTGTAAAATGTTTCTTTCTTTTTAAGTCAAATTAAAGGATTTACGAAACAGTTGGCTTGCGGTGTTTGCTATGGTAAATGTATTGTGGTTGATCCTGATATCGACTCTAGCAAATAAAGGAGAACTTCTCAGTGTCTTTGGGAGTAATCCAGTTGGTATGGAAGCTTACTCTTTAATTTTGTGTGTTGATATTTGGTGTCATCTGAATATATCAAACACCATTTATTTACATCTTAACGTGCCGCTTCTTTTTGGTATGAATTCAGGAGTATCCTGTCACGGAGTTTCTTATCACATGCTATCACTTTACATAACTTTCTGTTGCAGAACGTTGCTTCATGTGATTTGAATACTTTGCTGATAGTGTCACATGATTTTTGTTATACATTTGAAGATCGGTATACATATACCTACTGATTAATAGTGTGGTTGAATTATCAGCCAGATGATATCTGTTTAAACTTTACTGTTGTTTCTTTCCTTACGGGTAGCACTTATGTCAATAGTTCACTTGAAATGAGTCTGTTTTCAATAAATCGTTAACAACCAGCTTTAAGTAACATTAAGTATTCAAACAAAGTACCAATGATTTTCAGAGAATTACGAGGGAAGTTTCAAACGTTCATAGGACAGCGACATACCATTTCAGATTTTGCGCGCAAAAAATAGGATTGAAATGGTAGTATAAATGCAATTATTGAGTTGATGCATTTCCGAATGTATCGTCTCTGTAGCAACGCAAGGTTACGGAACGCGGTGCATTATTAACTGTACTTCAAATTAGGAGAACATTTTCGGCTAATATGCAGGAAATTCGTCGATTTTTACATGCCAAACGTTACTAAATTGTATATGTTTGTAATAGTGTTTCAATGTTTCGTTATTCTTATAGTAAAAGTCGCCATTGTTATTCTATATTTAGTTGTTATTATATAAATTCGTTATTATAATTGCTAAACATTGAATATGAATATCAAACATTCACTAACAACAGCGAACTATAAGATAACAATGACAATTTTTACAATGAGAGTAACGAAACATTGAATTACATTGTACAGAAACAAACATAAATTTTAGCAGCGTTTGACATTCCATAGTTCACATTTGGCCTCAGAAAATCCTGGGCTGATCTTATTATGTATATCCGTTAGCCTACATTGCTATATAGGTACAAACATAATTTCAGTCGAACTTTCAATGGTGTGCAAGTTATACTTAAAACTAATATGAAACGTTTGCTGTACTTTTGGAACTCACCCAGTATATATACATCATACTCGCACTTTTTAATTACAGGTTTTATTGTAATCGTGTTGTTTGGTTTCGTTATTACCGCGCAGTTCTTTGCAATGATTATTCATCGTCTCTCAACTTTAATGCATTTTCTTGGACGAGCGCCTTATACATGTAACAGTAGATATCACAGCAACTGGATGTTTGGTAAAAGGTAAAATATAGTCTTAGAAAGTCTGGTACCTTCCTTTCTTTTAAGAATTGTTTTATAGAAGTAAAATCGATCAGTTAAATGAAATACTTTCGTAATATTGATATAACATGTTCCATGATATGAAACAATTGTCAATGTTATTCTTTTTTTAGTTTAGTATAGTTTATACTAATTTATTTTAGCTCGATTTTGAAGAAAGCTTGTAGCTTATCGAGTCACTCTCGAGTCCGCTTCCTGGAAAAACCAGTACTGGTGTCATATGAGGCAGTACTGTCGTGGCCTCAGTAGGGATCGAACCCGCAACCTTCGGGATGAGCTACCGGCACCTTAACCTCTATACCACCGCTCCCCTCTTTTTTTATTGTTTCTTTTCTGATAATTATATTCCAGAAGAGCGAACGTTTCTTAAAGCAAACCCCTAGAATCATATTATTTAAAGCAACTGTTGTCATATTCCTCAAGTCACATTTCCAACACAGCATCATTATGTCTACTTGGGTACACGAATTGAAGTCCGTCTGTAACACAAGAGTAAAAACCATTGAACTTTTCTTAGCATTGATTCAGTAGTGGAACAACTTGCTGTGTTATGAAACACTGTCTGATTTCATACAAATTGATAACAAAGAACCTTACTTTATTCACAAAGTTTCGCTCTTGCGGTATTAAAGTCTCTCACTGTACGGTTCAGTATTGAGGTTTGATATAAGTTATACACGAGACGATTGTATCAGCTTTTTCATTTGTTTTTGTTTAGCATTAAATATGCTTCAACTCGTAAATACTGTATTGTTCGTAATATTTTGCAGCAATACGAGTAAGCAACAGCCAACAACGTCAAGCATTGAATCAAACGAAGAAACGACAGTAAAAACGACGCATTTTTAAGTCTTACCATTCGAACGGATGATGATTCTGCTTTGCGACCACTGCATGTCATGGTCAGTCTACATGACTAACAGTATATATTCTGAATCAAATTAAACACATGTTTAGAACTTACATTTTGTTAAAAGCGTACATATGTATTTGTATTTCTCAACATTTACTATCACTTTGCATAATTTGTATTGTTTATGCATATTATGATGCTTTTATATTTTGTATTGCAATCCATGTTGTTTTTATTTATGCGCATATTCTTTATTTGAGCTGTAGTTAGAATCTTTAGTTATAAAGCTCTATTTCATCCCTTTACCTTTGTTGTTCATTGTTAAATGGTCAATTGGTGAACAAAACGAATTTTCTTTCATATTTGGAATTGAAACAGGGAAATACAGTATGAAACTTGCTTCTAAAACTTTACAATATCCGTGGAGTATTTCCCTGTTTGAAACACAGCTGTCAGAAAAAAGTTTGAATTCTTAGTAAAAAAGCTCAGGTTCACCCCTCTACCTTTGTTGTTCATTGTAAAAGGTCCATTTCTAAGAACAAAACGAATTTTCTTTCAAATGTTTTTGTAATTCCTTCGATTGACCTGAGTGGTCTTTTTGACCTACATTCGCTTTATTGCGTGTTGAAAACAGTCAGAGATGTACTTGTACATCATTTAAAATATAGTTCTTTCAACTATAATTCTAAATAGGCATGCTTATTCATGTACAACCTATCCACAACCTCTTTCTGAGAGACTTCTGGAAAATAACGTAGACATTTGAAAACTTGAAAACGTACTTTCGTTTTTGAAAAGGCAAATTATAATTTAATTATTCTTTTGATAAACTCACATTTTCAACACAATATGGTCACATTCGGTGCAGTATTTCATATTTTCCTCAGAAGACGCCCGTTTCAATTCCAGATTTAATTGTTGTTTTTTTACTATGAGCAACTTTGTGCTCTGCCGTACACTACCCCGTCGGTCTCCTCTCCCCTTATTAAAAGGTATGGCCTTTGTTTCAATTTGGTATCACGCGACCTCTTATGCAAGTTATAGGCTTTTCTGTCCAGAAGCTCAGTTTTGTTCGCGGACGTAACTCGTTTTCCGCCCACCCGGCCCGTTTTCTTTTTACAGTTTCACCTGCCGTAGCATACAAATTTCAGGTAGTGGGGGAACTAAGTTATAATAGGTCATTGACCTTCTATAATAATTATAATTTGTATACACCTATTTGAAATTAAATTTCCTTTACCACTAATGCATAAGTTGTATTGCTTATCATATATTTTTACTTTGCATAATTTGTACTGTTTATGCATATTAGGATGCTTTTATATTTTGTATCGCAATCCATGTTGTTTTTGTTTGCGCGCTTATTCTTAAGTGGAGCAGTAGTTAGAATTCTTAGTAAAAAATCTCTAGTTCACCCTTCTACCTTTGTTGTTCATTGTTAAAGTGGAATTAAGTTGTTTAATTGTATTTTGACTATGAGCAACTGTGTGCTCTGCCGCACACTTCCCCGTCTGTCACCCCTAATTAAAATGAATGGCCTTTGTTTCAACTTGGTATCACGCGACCTCTGATGCAAGTTATAGGCTTTTCTGTCCAGAAGCTCAGTTTTGTTCGCGATCTCTGCGAGACAGACGTAACTCGTTTTCCGCCCACCCGGCCAGTTTTCTTTTACAGTTTCACCTTACCGTAGCATACTGATTACAGGTAGTGGGGGGAACTACTAGTAAGTTATAATAGATAATTGACCTTCTATAATTAAAATTTGTATACACCGTTTTGAAATTAAAATTTCATTTACCTTTTATGCAATATTTGTATTTGTATTGCTCAGCATATATTATTACTTTGCATAATTTGTATTGTTTATGCATATTATGATGCTTTTATATTTTATACCGCAATCCATGTTGTTTTTGTTTGTGCGCATAGTCTTTAGTGAAGCTGTAGTTAGAATTCTTAGTAATAAAGCTCTAGTTCACCCCTCTACCTGTGTTGTTCATTTTTAAGAGGGGTGTGATAGTAACATCTGCATACACTCTTACGTTTCATTTAATGATTGAGCTAGTTTGTTTGTTTGTTAGATGTACTTATG
>JAUMHA010394096.1:0-11651 GCA_032359765.1 Saxidomus gigantea
CGCGGCACATACATGTCAGTAAATTTTACAAAGTATATACCTCTCTGCTATAGGATTTAATTTTAAATTCCACTTGTTACATTTACACTATCCAGTTTGAAAATAATGTAGGTTAGTATGTGAAGGCTTTCTCGCTATAAAAACTAAAATGACCCCTTTTGGGCAATAACACTGTAGTCACAAGTGTCTGAAGTTTAATTTTGAGCAGGAAATTGAATACTTGTGAATTAAAAGGATGCTGCCATATATAATTTATTTCGACAATGGAAATGACCATCCAAATTAAGTTTAAAATTGCTACCACATATAGCGTTAATTAGGAAGTGACACACACAATTCAATTGGTATATAATCAAAATGATTTAAATTGAGTTGATTATATCTCTGGCACATGTACAAGTACCCCTGGTAGCTTTAAGTATATATGTTCAGCAAAAGAAAAAATACAGACCTTTGCTTATCAATAGTCAAATAGACACATTCGAAATTCTTATCTTGAAATAGAAAAACTTGATTTTAAATGCGATGTTGCATCATCAAACTGCTCTTAATTACGTTGCTTTGGTTGTTTTATGATGATGGAGTAGAGCTTATAATACCTCAAACATTTACACAACACCTTTCACAGGCCAAAATGTCATCAATTTATCTTTTGGCAATGCCAACGTATTCATTTGTATCAGCGTAAAATATGTTGTAAGTTATAGATATAAATGACATAATATTTGAGTCATTAGTACTGTGTTTTGTATTATGGCTATTTCTCTGTTACGCTATTGTAACTGTTCTCTTTCGTTGATGAATCATGTTCTTTATTGTAGATATACATTTTTACACAGTATAAGCTCTGGCCCCATAAACAATGCAAATTATTAAATGAACACTTGAGGTTAAAACGCTGTCTGCTATATGTCAATAACTATCTTAACCAGTAGAATCAAAGATTTGAATACTATCAATAACTAACAATTATAAAACGACATAATCATTAAAAGAGAAGACTGAAAGTGCTTCGGGGGAAGACAACTGCTGTTTTTTCCTTATAGTTTTTGTAGGGGATAAAACCCCTCGCGAGAAACCTATCTTTGTACGCTAGACAAAAACAACACTGTTTGTTACAATATATTATCATAATATATATAATGAAAAAAATGTATTAATTATAGCTTACAAACAAATATACCCCTCTTATCCGAGGGGACATGAAAAGGAAATTCCCACTCGCATTATCGTCACAACATTAATACATTGCCTTGTTAAAAATAAGTGAAATACAAAGCACAGGCTTGAGCAGGACTCGGTCTTCCCGTACTTGGATATCGCCTAGAAATCAAAAGTAAGAACGCCTTAGAACACTCGAAAATGTCAATAACTGTTAAAGTGATTTCGGAAATAACCCATATTAAGGTAACTACTCTACACAACACCGGAACAAGAAATTGTGAATTTACATATAAAGTCCAAGTCAGAAAAAGTCGCTGTTATAATACACTCTGTTTGTACTGAAACAGACTCTGGAGCTATAACCAACGTTTACTCAAGGAAGACAGTTGTGTTCTAAGCAATACGGAAGTTTTAACTCATTGAGATCTGTTAAATGCTTTCATTATTCGATAATCGATATTCATTGCTGACAAGTTTAAATCTGTATCATGTAGTTTATTATTTGTCTAACATACATTAAAAGGTCGTCAAACATGTCTTATTTTCACGCGTGTCCTTTTGTCTGGACTTTATTTAAACTTGATATGGTATGTATTTTGCTTCAATGCGAAATAACTTTATTCTTTTCATACACCTTTAATGAAAATGTTTATTATTCCTATCTCTACACATGGACTGTTATGTAGTGTTGTTGTGAATTTTAGAACAAATGTGCTATATTGCATTATTAAACTGCTCCCAATGAGGTATTTTTGATTGTTTTTTATCATGATAAAATAGAAATCATAGTCCTTGAAATATATTAAATACACTTTTAACAGTAAAATGCACAAGACGAAGTTTCATCGATTTTACTTTTGGAATTTCAAAATAGTCGTTTTTATCAGCGTAATATAACAATGATAATAAAAATAATTATATCTTTATCTAAAGAAGGTTTAAGCACACAACTATGCAAAGACACATACACTTATTCACAATGTGGCCTTCCAGAAAAGAAACAAAAGTACAATCAGAGGTCAACAAATTGTATTAGAAACAACAATATACATTTACACAAAAAGACAATCAATCCTAACAAACACTCGCATTACCCCTGTATGATTTATGAAAAAAGAAATTTTAATTATCAATCATACAATACACATAAGTTATCTATACGTAGCACATATGGAATTTATTCTTTTGAAATACTGGATCATTGCTGCTGTTTTTGTAAAAGGAAGTTCTTGTATTTGTATTTGAAAGACGATACTGAAGAGATATTTCTGATTTCAAGAGGTATTTTATTCCAAATATCAATTCTGGTGTAACTGAATGGATTTGTTTATATAATTTGTTCTAGGTTTGTGATATATTAAGTCATTTCTGTCTGAAGGACACATCTCACAGAAAAGTAGATAACTTTATTACTTATGCATTGTACACATAGCCTCATAGAACTACATAAAGTCCCTCCGCTACACAAGTTTCACAGAGAAGCAAAGGTTGTATAATACACGTAACCTCGCAGAACTACATATTATGTTGGCGAACTGGACTGTAGAACACATGTTTCACAAAAGGAAACGAATTTTGTATTATACTCTTGAAAAGCCTCGTGGAACGATGTAAATTTCCTTGTTATACAGAGAAGGAAACATTGTATAATACACGTAGCCTCATAAAACTACATCTAACGTTCCCTCCGCCACATACAATGTACATAAGCAAAATGTACAGAACAATATTAAAAAACAAGCTTGCATAAACATGTTAAGGTCTACACTACTATAACAAACAGGTACTTGTCAAAAACATATATCCACGCAAATATTATATTATTTTATATGTGTTCGATTCTTATTGCCAGCACTTTACTTTTAAACATCACTGAATCAAATATACTATTATTGACATCCGCCTTGAAGATCTGCTGACATTCTGAGAACGCCTATACTTCATCTATGAAATCGTTTTTCACAACGATTTTGTAAAACAGGAGTGTCCAGAAAATCGAAGACTTTGGAACAATTAGTGTGCCTGCAGCTTTAGAAAAAAGCAAATGTGACAATGTTCTAGGAACAAACATAATCAACGGAACTAGCCATTTGTTACACTTTTCCCATGACTGAGTAAAAATGTCCACTGCTTCAGATTCAAAATCAACAAACTTATGTCGTCTGTTACTTGATTTAGTTGACTTGGTACCCATTGGATGCGTAAATCTATTTTGTAATAGGAGCAAAATTCAAAAATGTCCCTTGATTGTTTTTGCAAGTCAATCCTACTGCTTCCAGACTGAATTATGTGGACACACGACTGAGAATCAGAAAACCACTTTACGAACTGACCCCTCAAAGATTCGCCGTATGCTCTTAACGCTAAATTAACAGCGCGCAATTCTCTGAATATAGAGCTTTTACTTTTCTAAAATTCTGACCACATACAATGGAAACCATTGTCTAACTATGTAGAAACCTGTTGCAACACTGGACGCGTCTGAATAAACAATGGTTCTTGTTGGAGTGTACTGTCAGATTAGCTTTCCAGAATTGTATTTCATCTAAACAAAGATTATCTGATTGGATATTGTAACTTTCTGTTTTCTATCTTTATGTACAGGTACCTAGTCATTAATCTGGTAAGCTTGCTTATTGCCGCTGATATGGAGATGGTCTTACCCGTACATTGTAATAGCCTTCTAACGGACACTTAAAGCAATCCGTCTAGAAAAGTTTGAAATGTAGCGAGACAGTCATTTATTTGCCTATCAAGGATATTAGTGGACAAGTCTAAACTATTCCAGAAAATACCTATCCACTCTAGAGACTGTACAGGTGACCAACTGGACTTTTCTTGATTTATGACAAAATCAGCATTGTGTAAGCTATTTTGAACAAATTGGTTTCTATTAATGTTAAATCATAATCCTTGTCAGCGCACAAACCATCATCTAAAAACAACACTATTTTATTGCCGATTTTCCTCCAAAATTTTACCATTTCTCGCATCAGCTTGGTAAATATAAAAGGGACATAAATCAAACCGTACATTCAAACAGTAGAGTACTAAAGACGTAGTACTTTCTCTCTACCGAAAAACCTAAATAAGTTTGGTGACTAGGCAAAATGTCTAAATGGTAATAGCCTTTACTTAGGTCAAACTTGAAACAAAAATAATTCTTTCAAAAGGCCTACCTTTCAGACTTCGAATGTGAAGATATCGTATTGTATTGTATATTAGCTTTTAAGAAAGAGTCCGTCGGTGTTTAGATCTCATTTTGAAAATAAAAGGAAGACAGCTAATTGAACACTCGTAGATTTGAACAATACTCGTTTATTTGACAGATTGAACCAAACATCTGAAAATTAATGGCACATTAAAGTTTCAATATAACGTTTTAAATACAAGTGAAAAAGAAAACTTTATTAGCATTCTAATATCACATCTCTGATCAATTAATTCAGTTGAAACTTAATGTGTTAAAAGTCTGTGTTACTTTCACATTCGATACCTTGTATGAATGATATTTTGACTGCTGCATAATACAGACCGTTTCATCAGACGTATGGACTATTGATATTTTAGCGTAGAATTTAATTTGAAGAACTCAAGGATCAACTTTTTTCCTTTGATAAAAACATGTCATTATACAGTTTTCAAAACGACATAAACGCACGCACTGTGATTAAAGTTCTGCTGATGTTTCACGAATTTACAAATGATACAAGGTTATGTAATTGTTTCCACACGTTTACATTATCGAAAACTAGAGCATTACAGATGCATTGTCAGTTGTGATATTGTGCTGTATTATATTGAGGGTTTTAAGCAAAACTTTAACGATAACATATGTTCGTGAAGAAACAACATAAATGTTAAAAACGGCATAGTTACGTTATCATTCTCTTGAACAGAGTAAACAGAACAGATTTCTATAATCATTTTATTAAAAAATCTACTATTCAAAGTGACCATGGCGCTTGGATAAATATTACAGCTTTTCATGTACAGGGCAGTTAAATTAATATAATGTCTACAGACAAAGTGTGTAACTTTGAAATATGTTTTGAATAGTAATTGTTTAACTTGATGATGTCAGTTGCAAAAGTTATCTAATAAGGTAGCTTCCAGACTGCAAAAAATAAAAACGGTCAGAGCAGATTATGATCAGACAAAAATAGATTAAAAACGGACAGTGCATATAATGACCAGAAAGCTATAAATTAAAAACGAACAGTTTAAATCATGGCCAGACTGCATTAAATGATCCGTCTATGATATAGGTCATGATCATACTGAAATAAGTCAAAATCGAACCGAGCAGATCAAGATCAGACTGTAATAAATGAATAGCGAACAGTGCAGATCATAATGAGACTGCAATAAGTGAAAAAGCGAACAGAGTAGATCATAATCATACTGCAATAAGTGAATAATGAAAAGAGCAGATCATGATCATACTGCAATAAATGAATAGCAAACATCGCATTTTATGATCAGACTTCCAAAAATGATTAGCAAACAGTGCAGAAAATGATCAAACATCTATGGCGAACAGAGCAGATCATGATCAGACTAAAATTAATGAAAAACGAATAGTGCAGATCATGATAAGACTGCAATAAATTAACATCGAACATTGGAGATCATAATCAGACTGCATGAAAAGATCCGTAAACAGTAGTGATTATGACAAAACTGCAATAAATGAAAAACGTACAAGCAGTTTTGATCAGACAGCTATAAATAACAAACGGACAGTGCAGATCATAATAGCACTGTAATTAATGAAAAACGGAAAAAGCAGATCATGATCAGACAACATTAAATGATTCGCCAACAGAAGAGATCATTATACTGCAATGAATCAAACAAAGACAATGCAGATCAAGATAGGACATCAATAAATTAGAAACGGACAGTGCAGATCATGATTAGACATCAATAAATATTCCGCCAACAGTAGACATGATGATCATACTGCAATAAGTGCATAGTGAATAGTGCAGATCATGATCGGCCTGCCATAGGTGAAAAGCGAATAGTGCAGATAATCATCCGACTGTAATAACGAACACGGCAGATCATGCATGACCCTTCTGCCATAAATAAATAACGTTCACTGCGTATCATGATCAAATTGTAATAAATGAATAGCGAACAGTACAGATCATTATCAGATTGCAATAACGAACAGAACAGATGATGATCAGATTCAAATAAATGAAAAACGAACACTGCAGTTCATGATCAAACTGTAAAAAATAAATAGCGACCAGTGCACAGCTTGATCAGACTGCAATTACTGAACAGTAAACAATGCAAATGATGATCAGACTACAACAACAAAAACAGCTGGTCATGGTTTGGTTTCAATCAATAAATAGCGAACAGTGCAGACCATGATCAGACTACAATAAATGAATGGCCTACAGTACAGATCATGATCGAACTGCAATAAATGAATAACGGACCATCCATATAATGATTGGACTGCAAAACACAGCGAGCAGTAAGAAAAGTCTCCGATTTTCTAAACTAAAATCTACTATAGAAAAAATGCATTGACATTAACGAAGAGTAGCCTTCGTTATTTTCAAGCATCACGCATCAACACAAAACTTAGCTGGCAATGTGACAATAAGGTACTTTGTTTGCATTTCAACAGGAAATGCCCTTACCCCACTTCATCATAACTCCAGGACACATAACATTTGTGACAATTCACACTGCACAGCACAAACATTTGGAGAGCGACATAACTGCTCATCAATACTGGTGAGTTTAAAACATAACAAATACACATATGTAATCCTTTAACAATGTTACAATGCGACAGAGCTAACAGGCAGCACAACATTTATACAGCTAAATGTTCAATCTAGTTTTAAAAGTTGACAACATTGTGTATTGTGTTTCTTCCGCGGAGTACTTTACATATTTACCTCTACCACTGTAGAAGTTGGAGTGTTACTACTTGCTAGTTTTCAGACAATTTCTACATTGCCAAATATAGCAACCTTTTATCACTTTTACTTCACAATTTTGAGACTCCAAATTTCTTTTAATTACAAATCGTGTTTTATATCAAAATATAGTATAGTTTTACTGAGGATTAGGGCGTTTTTATCTTAATTGGTATTGAGTAGTTATTTTGTAAGCGTTAAATATCCCTGTAATGGTTGTGGTCTTTAGATACATTAAAGTTATAGCCAATGATATAGCAAATATTCTAATATGCCTACGGTATATTTCTATAGTAAATTCGAGTGCTATAATATGATAAAAGCACTCGGAAAAGTAGGCAGAGTCTCGGACATGGAAGTAGCTTCTTCTGACTTTTCTAATTTACTCCCGCGCAGTGAAAATAATATAGAAATAGAAATAATATCAGTATAAATACATCAGTCGCATGAACAAGTTTTGTTTAAGAACCTAAATACTATTTTTGATAACGTCAAGTAAGCCTAAGAATACCTTCACGTTGCTTTCATTTAGAAAGGTAAAGATATTCAACATAAACAGTCATACAATGTGTTGATTCCGGGAGACAGAACAATGAATGAAAACGTTTACGTCATCACACTGACGTTATTACTCCACGTTAAAAGGTTGTACAGTTCAAATTAACGGTATGCATTTAATCGATTGTCTGCTTTGTTAGGTTCTGAACCTGACGTCTTCTTGAAACATTTCGTTTGATGGGATGTAAATCAGGGTTTTTTTAAATATTTTATGTATTAGACGATTAAACTAAAATAAGTTTGTATAATATAGTTTTGTATGATATCTTGAATTGTTGCCCGAATAGGGGAGGGAATTCCAGCAGCCACTATTTATGCTATTTTACACATTACCGCCGAACTGAAAAAAGGTCCGTAGTAGTTACGATAGTTTTCAAAAATTCGGCTTATAAGAATCGAAATTATCTATGTCTTGGATATTTCCCGTCGGTAATAAGCCTGCGTAATAGTTCACTGGGGCTTCGTCGGTAATGTGCCTGCGTAATAGTTCAATCGGGCTTCGCATTCGTGAATTATTCCGCCAGGCAAGTCACCTCGGGGAGTGCTTCAATTTCGCTAAAGCACTCCAAGCCATAGATTATTTCTTAAACCAAGACATTTATTTAAAAACATATGTATATACATTAAACCTAATATAAAATTGTTTTCGTTTTTTAAATTCAATGTAAATTAAAGAAACTTGGTATAACATATCATGTTATTACACATACATGCCTTTATTTCACACATGATGATAAATTCTACTTTATAGACCCTGGTTTATAATGCTTAGCAGTGTCAGTAACTGTTTTCACAGTGTATACTTCATTACAAACACATTCAGCGCTGTAAATCAACAATTAACTCTGTCTTGGTTATAAGAAATCATTTTATTTCATGTTATATATAATATGACTGCTTTTTATATTTTATTTTCTAAGGCATGGTAAGTATTTGAAACTAATTCAATATCATACAAAAACAATTATGAAATAATAGAACTAGCACGCGGCATGGCTGGTTTGATAGACAGTAAATCTATTATATTATATTGTTGAAATACAAAGTTGTCTTTAATTTTGGAAAGCAGTCAAAAACGTTGATTTGCATAGTCCTGGCATAAGGAATAATCCATTGTTAACATTAGCACGTTATTGATACATAGTCCAGAGTGCGAATTTAGGGAGGGAGTCGCAGTATACTTCATTTCATCTAAATATGTTTTTGTGTTTATGCTATCTGAAGGTTGTCAAGTAATTCTGCTCCACTTTAGATAATAATGTCATTTTGAAATATTTGGATATTGGTAATTTTTTTATGTTTGATGCAGTGTTTCATTTAGCAGAAACCTTTCACCTAAATATTCAACTTTCTGTGTTATTTTCATTTTCGAAATTAAATCTTAACTTCATCAGTATTTTAGGTAAAAGACAATATAAATTATTCTACACGAGCAGTTTTCATTTAGATTTGTTTATACTAATAACAGTTTGATTTTGAAGTTTATTTGTCAGTACATATTACGTTCGATGAATACATCTACAGTTAATCGCCCTTGTTTTAGATATTACGTACAAGGTATTACAATACTATATTTATTACAATACAATACATATTACATTTGAAATAAAGAGCATTATAATAAAACAATACTGACAGAAATGAACGTCCAAATGTATTACTTAATAAGAATTTTTCAATGACTAAAGAATAATCTGATGACCTTTTATGTGTTAGAAGAATTACATATTTAGAATTATTATTATATATTTAGATGAAATTCATTAGAAAGTCAAGTTTTGAAAAGATATAATTACCTCCCTTTACATATCTTGGGTGCGCACCCAAGATAGATTTCAAAATAAATGAATTCGGAAGCTATACGTAGGTTTAAAACTTGCATTTTGGTTCAGAATGTTAAAATATTTGTATATCTATCCAATTCAAATGTAAAAGTAGAAATTATATTGAAATAAAAAAGAAATACTCAACGTTTTAAATACTTTCATAATAAAGGGGACAACATTTTATAAAAGTTAAAAAAATGTAAATTTTTGATAGGGATCTAACTCTATGTAATGGGTCTTTTTGTTCATTGAATAAATCTCTAACAGAATATACAAAAGGTAAAAATTGTCTTAAAATGTTGCTTTAAAGATATTGACCACCTTTAATCATCATTGTGATGTTTCAATTTTCAAAATGAATTATATGAAGCAACTTCCTTTCAATTTACAAGTATCCAAATTAGTGTTCATAATTAAACTTCTAAGCCTCCTGTTTATAGTAATACTTTCCACAAGATAATCTTTTAAATGGGAAAAGCATTTCGGCCAAAATATGTTAATAGAAAGAACCAACATTAAGAGTAAAATATAATTAAATTCCTATACTATTAAAGGAAACGTAGTACCTGCAGGCACATGGATTTAGATAAGAAATCAAAAATACGTAAAAAGGAATACTGGTAGATTGAGAGGTAGCTACCACATTCAATTACTTAAACAAATAAACTTATCTAATTTTAGAATTACTACTATAGAAACGTTTTACTATTGCCAAACATCTTTAAGTGATATAGTACACTTGGCTAACTAAAATGAGATAAGATTTGCAAATACGTTTATACAGTGTAACTTATATGACACAGCTCTGTTGAAACGTTTTGAAAATGAAAAAAAAATGTTTATTCAAGATCTCTATTTACACTTATTCATAATAAAAAAAACTGTAAATTTGACATTAACTACAAAGTATAATATTTGTGCTTTAGATATATCAAAGGTAAAATAAGTTTATTTTGACACGACAAACTACGAAAATGTGACTATATGTCTTTATACACACATGCAATAGTGTAACTGTAAACAGTATTGCTTGCTACAATAACATTAGGTGTCTATTATAACAGCAGGCATCTGGTCTTGTAGAGTTGTTGCATTATATACATACATATAAATATTAATTTGTAAACAATGAACAGTGTCGTACGACGCATATTGAAGAAGGTTACAAACACAAACAGATTGATATTAATACAATGTATTGATTTAGTGCATATTTATATTGTTAACCGTATTTGCAAAATGTAATCTGCATTCGCTTTATCTTCACAACGTTTGTACCTTGCCGTGTTGTCAAAGATACAATGTACAATCTGGTTAGTATTAATTGGGAACAAACGTTACGCAGTACGTCTTTAGTATCTCCTCGGTGCGTTGTCTCCCCTCGATCAGGCATACTAAAACGTCACGTTGGATACTTTTCCAGTCATCTTGTGGCCGTTTATTAGGCTGTACCAATTCACTCTCACATATTCTCGTGATCTTCAAAGAACCAATGCTTTACAACGGTAAACTAGTATTCGAGAGCTCCTTTGTGCTTTGTTTGTTCCCAAATGAGTTTAGAAATATTTAAACGGTGGATTATAAACGATTACGTAGCGCCTTTGAGTTTCTGGGTGCTTGTGACCGCGAAAAAGACCAAGAGCTATAATTACTAGGCCAAAATCGATACGGCGTCCAATAGTTCCCTCGTGAACAACTGTTCCTCGATTGACTGGGACCTACTTCAAATCAGACTAAGATTTCTTGTTTGACCCTTATCGAGCTGAATTTGTACCTCGGATGAGCACAATTCGCTGCAGAAGCCTACATCTAACGCTTATACCGAAAACTGCATCAAGTACCCATTTTTCTAAAAAGGATATGTTTCTCCTTTGACACCTTCGACTAAACTAGCTTTAACTAAAAGGCCGTGAAAGCCTACATGACCGCATTGGCATATAGAACTAGTGCATATGCAAATGTTAAGGATAACCAATTTTCGTTGAGCATCAAGATTTATTTAATGTGATTTTTAATGTTTAAATAATTAATGAAGCAAATCAACTCTTTCACACATAATTATTATGTAAGGGTAACTTGTTCAAAACAAAATGGCCACCAGTGAAAAAATGATGCTATAACCAAAATGTAGTCTGGGGGTCTTTTGACATAA
>JAUMHA010394107.1:0-11650 GCA_032359765.1 Saxidomus gigantea
ACAAAGGTCTTTGAACAAGTTTCATATCTTTGACCTTAATTCTTATAGACAATTACACAATACACCTGTTCTTAGACCAAAAAAAAAATGTTAGCGACAAGCTTTCGAATGGTCGAGCGTGCTGTCATGAGACAGCTCTTGTTATTATTGGAATTGTTATACCTCCCACGACATTAGCATACTTATTAGTATTATGTATGTAATGATTCCAAGTGTACTACCACATCTAATAATTCATATCTATATTTACTCCTGTGCACTTCCACAGTCAAGAAGTCATACGCTATATTTGCTTAAGTGTACTTCCACATCTAAAATGTCATATTTATATTTGCATAAATATGATCTTTTCTAATATCGTTTAAATCTGACTTCAGTTTTGACAGTACAACAGTAATTGCTGATTATTATCAAAATACAGGAATGAACACGCTTCAGACACCTGCAACATCCTATGTACACGCTTATAAGACCTGTTATTATCTCAAAGTAATCTCTTATGTACACGCTGATAAGACATGTAGATGTCGCAAAGTGTGATCTTATGTTCACTCGTTTTAGACCTGTAATTGTCGCAAAGAGAAATCTTATGTGCACGCTTATAAAACCTGCAGTTGTCGAAAAGTGAGATCGTATGTGTACGCTTATAAGACCTGTAATATATTATGTACACGCTGATAAGACCTGTGTTTGTCTCGAAGTGAGATCTTATGTGCACGCTTATAAGACCTGTAGTTTTCGTAAAGTGAGATCTTATGTACACTCGTATAAGACCTGTCATTGTCTGGAAGTTAGATATTATGTACACGCTTATAAGACCTGTAGTTTTCGCAAAGTTAGATCTTCTGTTCACGCTTATAAGACCTGTAATATCTTATGTACACGCGTATAAGACCTGTAATTGTCTGGACATGAGATCTTATGTACACGCTTATAAGACCTGTAATTGTCGCAAAGTGAGATCTTTTGTACATGTACATGTTTATAAGACCTATAATATCTTATGTACCCGCGTATAAGACCTGTAATTGTCGCAAAGTGAGATCTTTTGTACACGCTTATAAGACCTGTAATTTTCTGGTTATGAGATCTTATGTACACTCTTTTAAGGCCTGTAGTTTTCGCAAAGTTAGATCTTATGTTCACGCTTATAAGACCTGTTATTGTCGCAAAGTGAGATATTATAGCCCTAGTAGGGTAAGACTTTATAAAGTTAACTCCTTATACAATGTCTCCTGATATAAAGAAGCCATTTTCTTTCCGCCAGATTGTTTTCTTCTCCTTCGTTTAATATGAAAATGCTCTATGGATATAACATACTCCGGATATAAAGAACACATTTAAATGTTCATTTTGAGTTCGTTTTATACGAATTTACTCTGCATGTATATCTAGTGGCAGGAAATTAAAATTATATAACCCTTTTCACTGCATACCTTCTTGCTTTCATATAGATTAATATACTATTTTTCTTGATCAATTATTAAAGCAACAAATCAGCTACATTTGTAACTTTAAAACAATTTACAAAAAGATAAATTTTTCAGAAATAAGATCATAGTTTCTATAAAAGTCTTTATTGCATACATTACATGTGTACGTAAAACATTTGCTAGAATATATCACAATTTCACAAATCTCAAAATGGCTTTAAAAGCTTGCCAAGGTCAACTTGTCGTGTAAAACACAGTAAATGTTACACTAAAACGCTATATCCAAGTCAGTGTGTGACATAGACGATCCTAAGGTTGACACACAGGTGATAGTCTCCTCTTCTTAAGTTTAGTCCGATTTTCTTTCTTCTCTATAGAGCAGTGGATATCAAGTAATATTGAACGCCCTGTAGCAACTCCCTGAAATCATAGATAAAATGAAAGTTTGTTAATAGAAACATGTGTTTGGGTTTCAAACAAACAATAATCATTTGAAATATCATTTTGGCTTTGCTACTGAAAATTCTTCTCGAATTAGGTTTACTGTTGATTCAACTGGTGTGCATCATATATGAAAAATGGCAAATCACATGATACTTTCTTTTCTTTGTTGATCATTATCTGACCAAGAATGATACATGTACCACTACTCTTTTTCAAGTAGGGGAAAATGATAAATCAGCAAAGTTCATTTAGACATTTCTTCACTTGCAGTTTATGTGGAAAAACAACAGTTAATTCAAAGGTGAACACGGAGTGCACGTGACCTGAATTGTTGTAGTATGGAGGATCAGAATTGCTTGACCCGAAATAAACTGATTGTGATCGGCTAAAATCATTATTAGTTTTCACTAAATGAAATATTATTAGTCTATTAATCTACTGTCACAGTGGCTTCTAAATGTATGAACTACGCTGTCAATAAATGCTGTTGACCTATCTGTCTTAAGAATCCAATACTGATTATCACATTTACATTTTTCATGATATATACCCCTGTTTTAATGAGCAATCTGCTCTAAGTGGCCAGTTTGAGATTCATCCTTTGCTCAATGCTGCTTAAGTATAGATTGATTTTTTTTCAAGGATAATTTCACAAGCCTAATATTTCCACAAGTCTAAGTTGACACCTACATATAGATATGAACAATTTTAGTTACTGACTTTGTGAATGTTCAACATTCTTGCCCCTAGTCAATAATATACAGCTGTGCAACTGATGACTCTGTGTGTAGGTGTTATGTCGTCATGTTTTGATGTATATTTATTATTTCAATATATATCCAAAGGGAAAAGTCTGCCATGACGTAATTCATCAAATACTTGTTTTTTTTTCGATATAGTTAGGTATATTAGTACGCTATAGGATAAACTGTTTTGTAATATTGACATTTGCAACTGTATTATGGTTTTTAATTAGATATATTGTATACATGACAAAGGCAAAGCGCTATTTTAAACCACTAGTTAATTATTATATTCATTTAAACATTTCTACCTTTTCGTATTGGAAAATAAGATTGGTATAAATTACAAGAGTTCATATGAAAAGGTATATAATTCTTTTCACACTTACCGACACTATAACTACGTGTTTTAGGGTGTATTTCCATAAATCTGTCATCAGCAGAAAATGAATTATCCACATCCGTACAGCCTGCATCATATAAAAATACAATTATACCTTGCCACGCCAAGCGTACACGTTTCTTACATACAGACTGCCAGGGAACAAATACGAATGAAATGATTAATAGCTGAATGTTATCAATAGCAGCACTCCCGTGCAGTTGGTAGTTGGTAAGAGTGCATGTATTAGTTCCAATTAAAGCTAAATTAAATCAAATAAACGTATTTGACGTCGTTACAAAATAATTGAAAATAATTGTTACTTTTTATCTGTGTCCGATCTTAGACTAATGAAAATCCAATTGTATATATTGAGTATATGTGAACGTGCCAGGACCACTTACATACATAAAAACTCAAAGGTAAATATTTCGCCTTATCCTGTTGTCTCAATTAAAATAACATTTACTATGTAAAGCCTAGGACCGACTTAAATGATGGACACGACCATTTTAGAAATATTAGCTGAACAAGAAAAAACTATTGAGAAACTTGACAGTATTCCTTCTTACCCATGACATCTATAATCAGTGTTTAGTCACTTTACTGAGCGTTAAATTTCAACGATGTTCTCTTTTGGACGGACTGTGTTGTGTCGATGATGTGTGATTGTTTTCTTCTACAAACAACTCGGTAAGGTCTCTATCTTAAAGTTTCTTGGTGTTATAACAATAGTCTCGAGTTGTTTGCTTTTATCACACACTGACAATGATGCATTTAAATAATTATAGAAAATGCCCTAAGAAATATCCTATCATATTCTATTATGAAATATAAGTATCATCTGATAGGGAGACGAAGTTTTCACAGGATAATAAATTTAGCTATGCGCTTATAATGATCATGCAAATATAACAACGATTACCCTGGTAACCACGTGATAGGTGTGGGCGCTTTCCCCATATTTCTAGACATTTGTATTTGTCGAAAACTTTTACAGCCGGTTTTGACGTAACATTCATATACATCATCTATAAATATGCAAATGCATAATCACAAATTATTGTATAACACACATTAGGTTATTTTTATCTTAAATCACAGTGTTCATCTTTCGTCATTACTTTTTATTGTTTAAACGGATATCCGCAGAAAAGGCTTAATTGACAAGACAGCGAACAGTACAGAGCTGAAGTAGTCGCAAGGACAAAAACATATGCCTTCAATAAAGTACTGAACTGCATGTGGTAGTCCTACACCGACCTTGTTCTTAAATTTATATGGTGTCTCCCAAAATTTCGTAATGTGTCCTAAATATGTCACAATATCCCGTCTATGTGTGTCTTGCATAAACTATGTTCCGACAGGATGTATAGTAGTCGCCTAGACACCAGTATAACACTCTTTGTGTGGGTCGTACATATAGTTGAGCACTTTAAAAGGTGTGTTCTTACTCTCATTGCCAGGCAGTGTTGTTACGATTTCAAATCCTAAACCCGCAAGGAGAATATGTCACTCCAATATTTGCACACCCCTCAAAAAGGTCAGGTTACTGTAGCAAAGTCATAAATTGAGGTAATTGTCGTCCAGTATCAATGCACTTTTCGCGGAGAGCATTGGAAAGTGACACAATCAAAGGACGACTATAAAGGTATAAAATATACCTCGCATACGTTTTAGGTACTCAATGTAGATGTAGTAAAAACAGCCATTTTAAGCTTGTGCAAGGTGTAAATGTATATGTTAATTGCATCTCTAACTGCATCGACTTATGGCATTTATCCCTTGGCACTTGTAATTTAAATAATATTTTAACAGCATGTGAAAGCGTGCATGTAGTAACTAAATTATTAATTTTATTTCCATACGACGCCTGTAACAGCAGTGCATTGGTCCAATATTTTGTCAAAAGAACTACTGATAAGCTTTTATGAATATGACATCGAGTTATTAATCTTTGTACTGTAGTTAAATAAGCACCTGAAACTGTCCGTCAAGTGGTTTATATGTACGTGCCGTAGTAAGACATTTCTATGATCCGTTATTTACAGTTGTGTCTGACACATCTCCAAAAATATGTGAGTAGCAGATTCAGTAAACTTTACAGATATCTTTGTCAGCAAGTTTATATGTGCACCCCTGTATTTTTTTGTCTAGTGTTTAAATTTTCCAGTTTCCAGTTAGAGCACATGGGTTATTATCGTTTTGAGATAAAAAAAAAAGTCATTTTGAGACGACATGTGTATTGTATACTCAGTTGCAAAAGAAAGTTTTCACTTTTTTATTCTTATCTCTATTTTGATAAAACATATCTGTCTCAAATTTCGAACACTTCCTTTATAAACCGTTTGAATGCGATATCAATGCAAATGAAATGAGCATAAATTACTTTTTACTTTGAAACCAAATATTTAAATATTACTGTTAAAAATAATACATAAAATTAACAAAACCCAAGTGCACACTTTCTTTTGCAACATAGTCTATTTTTCAAAACGTCTCCCTTGATTTAACATTACTCTTATTTAGTCAATATGGACAGTTGTGCACAGTGGCTCTTTGGCCTTTTGTGTCTTGATTCAAGCATAGACTAAAGTTATAATTGTACCCAATTGGCAGTACATTGTCACATTAAAGCTGCAATAATAATATCCAATGGACACAGACGGGTCTCATCTCTTTATCTAATTCAAAAGTCATGTGTCCTCTTAGAATAAATTTCTATATTAAGTTATTTCATTTTCAATGACGTAGTAGATGTTGTATGAATGCACTTTGTACTTGACAACTTCAACTACACAAAACATGTTGCAAACACACTCGATGGTTTGAGGACTACTTTACGTCATAACAGAACAGAATTGTTAGAACAACCCTATATTATGCAGTTCAATACAGTGTTAATGTACCTTGTTCTGTTGGCGGCAAATTATTTTGTCTTTCTGACCAATGCAGACATAAGCCGATTATTATCCGGTCAGTAAATTTGATTTGGCATGCTTTAGAACACTTAATGTGATGAAATATGTCAACAAATAATTGAAAATTCAACTTCTGAAATTTAGCGGGACACTGTTAATGTTAAGAAAAAGAAACACAAAGTTATACTTCAGAAAAACTGCTAAATGAAAGATAAAGACACATCTTCGGTACATTATTTTATGCGAGAAAACAGCTTAGAAATGAATCAGGAGGACAATACGAATTAAAACATGACAAAGTAAAACATACACAAAACTGAATCGAATTCACCAGTGGTATATGAAATAGCCGGTCGTTGCGTATCCACGATTTTTGACAAATTAGGTTAAAATCGGAAAAAAGGACTGTTTTATTTACATGCAGAAAAAATAATTCCACTCACATTCTCATTTCGGTACTTGTATAATTATGATTTATAAAGTTAAGAAATACTAAATATATTTCTGTTATCTTAGAACATACATTGACTAAATACAAGACTTCAAGCTTTTCAAGACCTGTCTTTTTTTCTTCTTTTTTTCTTGCAAATCTTTGTGCTACAAAAACAGTTGTAAAACAAAATGCTAACTGAAATGCAAGATGTGATATAATGGTCTTTGGCGCTTCGCCCTGTCATAACAAGATACGGCTCGTTTTTCTCTTCTTACATTAACATTGCAAGATGAAGTCATATAAAACACGTGTATGAAAGTGTCTGCAGGGATACTTTCAAGGACTTTCAGCGAACAAGACATTTTCACATAAAATGGAGTGATAATCGTTTTCACTGATGAACAGCACAAACACCTGTAAGGCAGAACCATGTGATGAACATGTACCAGGAAATAAACTATTTGATCAATGGTTTGAATGAAATTGCAAAACCAAACAAATATCAAATAAAGGAAATTGTCAATTTATTTAGCTGATCATAACAATATGTAGATCTACATTCTTCCTTGAAAAACAGAATTAAGATTTAACATTACAAAACAAAAAGGAGCTATATACACATAAACTATAAATGGTATACACATTCGTTCATAAATGGCACTTGAAAAAATAGCATAACGTAACCAAACAATACAAACGTAGAAAGAACAGCCAACGCGATAAAAACGCTTTAAAGCATTTTAAATTTCAGTTATATAACAAAATACAAGGTTAAATGCAATGTACATCATAAAGAAATTCATAAATGGCATCTCTTTTTCACACATCTTGACACTACACTTTAAGTGAATACAGTTAGTACTATGACAAGGTTTTTTTCATTTTTCGTTTCTGCAATGTTCAACTCAACATCACTAAATTACTTGTTTGTCATTGATCAGTTATCTAGCCATTTTAGATCAATTATGCATTTACCTAATTATGCTATTAAGAAAAATGCACTGGTAATTTATTCAAGATTCAACAATTGAACTACCACGGATACACACTTGTTCACAAGTAACTCTGATCACTTTCTCAGTCACACAATTACTTTACGTCTAAATAACTTTTGTTATCAAGATGATTAGGCATTCATTCCCTGTAATAAATCATTTGACCAGTTTTGTAAGGCAGCACGTCTCACTGGGTTGATAGTGGGCACTGGTGTTGTTGTTGTTGAAAAAGTTGGTACAACTATACCATGATCATGGTGTACATTATCTTTTGCTTCAACGTGACGGACTGTATTCATCGGCATATTGTTTTTACCAACAATTGGTGTGTGATGGTCATGTGACGTTTGGTGGGAATGACTGTCTGCCGATACTTCAAGCGTATGAGAGTTTGCTGGAATGTTACTTGCAGGGTGGTGTGGTACTGCATTTTGACCGCTCACTTCCAGGGGTCTAACACCACTTCTTAAAATTGGTCCATTCCCTACATGAACACCTACAACTTCAGTGGTACCATGATCTTTAATAACAAGCGTGTGCCTGGTATCGGTATCCTTATTGTTCCTTACAGTAGAAAATACATCATTTGCTGTCGGTATCTGTGGAATATTCATGACAGAATTTGTGTTGGGACCACGGACACGTAAACTGCCTTCTGCAAAGCCTGTTGGGAAGGCTAATCCTTGGCCCTGACCCTGATTAACACTTGACAATACATCGCTTGCTACAGGACTATGCGACATACCGTTGGTTAGTATGGCACTGACGCCGTTTTCATTCAAATGTCCTGAACCAACAAAAGATGTGTCTTGACCAGTGTTTCCAATCTGAGCATTCACTGGATTAATTGCATTCAGGGTTGTGTCTGATGTACCTGCAAATGACTGTGACTCCATTTGGAGAAGCTGTTGAATTACATCTGTTGATACATCTAACGGGTAATGGATTTCGTTGTTGATTGTTGGTGTGATACTGTCTAACACAGGCAATGACTGATCACTTACAACAGGAGTTGGTCTTGCACCAGGAATAATAGGATCCAGATTTACATCGATAAAGGCAATTTCCCGCATTGGATGTTGAAGATCAGAGGGACGTTTGTCGATTACAGGGGCACCATGTCCTGGTGTGTGAGATCCAGTAAGTCCGAAGTCAACCGTTTTGTCTGTAAAGGATTCGGGTATTGAATTTACATTGTCTGCTATGGACCAAAGTGGCGATGTTCTTTGTGGTGTTGAAGAAGTAGGATGAGCATTTTGCAAGTTGTCAGATAATATCCAGATTGGTGCTGTGTTTTCTATTCTCGTGTTCGAAGGTGTCTGTGCGGGAAGATTGTCATTATTTATCTCGATTTTTCTCTGTTCATTATTCTGACTTGGTGCTGAGTTTGGGTTTGTTAGTTGCAACAAATCGTGCCTGTCAATTTGACTACTGAAATCGAAGTTATTAGGCAGAATTGGATCGACAGTGTGTGCAGGATGGGGTAACAGTGGCATGAATGGTAAATGCTGTGACTCAGACGCAATATTGGAACCCTTGACGTTCCAACAGTAGAGTGAAATACAAGTAATGTTTTCTTGTCGCCGACACAAACTACATAACACATCTGCCGATATGCCGGTATATGATAACCCTTCATTCATATTGAAATCCCCTTTTTCTCGAATGGCAAACGGTTCGGGAAATATTTTACCGCCTAAATCAAGTGATGTAATTGGTGTAAGTGTATTCTGGTTCTCTTCGATACCTGAAATAAAGAGATTACAATGTATAGACGCATTACATTGTCAAATTAATCAACGTTTAAGTTAAGAATCAATAATAATTTTTCTATGACCGTTTCATATTAATACGCTTGCTTCTTAAACACAAATGCCTGTTATTTTTATCTATAGTTAAGCATATTAAGCATGCAATGTATGATTATTAATATATGGACTTCACTATTCAAAACTAACATCAGAGATCAGTACTGTCCAAAATAACATGACATTATGCTTTTATGAATGAACATATCGTATTACGGACAAAATACAACGATAGCAAAAGTTCATATACTTTCAGAAATGACATCTTAACCATATTCGAAATAGTTACTCGGGTAACTCGAATAAATAGAGTTGGTCGAGTTAAGCTGAACCGCATGCGCTTAATCTCTAATTACTCGACCCATGTAACCCCTAGTTGCACGCGAGTTGAAGGGTTCAAGATGGCGGACTGGATTCAAGTATATCTTCAGTTTGTACTATGTCCACTTGACAAAATGTTATGAATTTGTCATGGAAAATAATCACGAAGTTTAGAAAATCGTCAAGTGTCAATTACTTTCAAATTTAAGTTTTATTTGTTGAAAATGGTACATTTTGAAGAACAAAACACCTACCCGATATGTTCGGGTAAGAAGGGTCGAGTTATTCCACTGCGCATGCGCTAATACTTTACCCGAGTAACGGGAGTAGCTAAATCTAACAGTTAAATAAGAAACACGTTTTAAAAGTCAAAACTTCAATCAACGGCAGGCCTTTAACTGATCCTTAATTATCAATGTCATTTCAATATCGTGTTTTCAACTTGTAATTGACATGAGTCATTAAACTAAATATTAAGAACGGCAAATAATCTTAAAGCAGGATATTGCATTTTGAATTATATGAGTACGTTTAATTAAATGTTCAGTATTTTTAATGCTATTTTATTTGTTAATTTGAATAAGGTTACTGTCTGTCGGCTGTTCATGTTTTAATCATGATTAAGTTTATCAGATAGAAATAGTACTAACCTGGCTGAACCTCGGTTACTTTGAGTATGTCTTGATTTCTGATGATATCCTGTCCTATATATGGAATCTTTGTAGGTTTTACATCAGCGCGATGTAGTGTCTCAGTCGTTTTACCTTGAACTGGAATACTGTGTGTGACAAACTTGACAATTTCGTCTTGCCTCTTGATCCCATGGTCTAATGGTAATGTACCGATATGCTTTTCTTTCCTTGGAATTCCTTGTCCATTAGCTTTATGTTTCCAACTATTAGGATGAAGTCTTCCAACCTTATTTGCAACATTGAACAATGACGCTAACATTGGATGCGACTCTTGTGTCATTTGTCCTGATATAATTGTAGAACATACAACGTCATTAGATATAAACAGTGTCCAAAAAATCGCACAGAAATAGCTGGTGTCCATCCCGTATCTTTTAATAAAAGACGATATGCAAAACGGAATGAAATTTCCCAAACCACTCCTTGTTTAAATACACAACTTTAAATACTTAATATGCAAAGGATAATTAAATTAAATGAGAGTAAATTAAAAGGTTAATCTATGTGGTCAGTAGACCTTTTGGATTCTACAGTTTAAATGACAAGCTGGCGTGTAATTGTCAACTTTATGATGCTGAGACGTGAACCGCGTTTTCTATTTGCTAGATTTTGTTTACGTCAAATTTAAATGACTTGCCAGCAATTAAAACAAATCAGATCTATTTATTGTATTGTCATTACTATAAATAGACACTTAATATTGTAACAACCACATGTATATATTGACGGGGAAATAGCTTGAACAAAAATTACCACATTGACAGATGACTTGACATGCGAAAACATCATAGGAGCAGAATAATACGCATTTAATTGTTGCATATATTTGCAATCTCATTATTACTAAACAACATAAAACATACTGGTGAAGGCGCGTGTAATACAACCATGCGAAACGCGAACAGTTTGCTAAAAGGTATACTGTCCGTGTGTCAAATACACACTACTGTCCTTTTAAACCTATTGTTTACAAAGTGTTCAAAATTCATACTTTTTTCACACAGAAAACGAAATCGTCATTTCAAAAAAGTACGACCGTTTGTAAAGGGAATAATTTTTCTTTCAAAGATTTAAAGTAAAATGTATTCAGGTGACCTGTGTCAATTTCTTTTTTAAACTTGACCATTTTACTTCACGGAAGTGCAATGACTGGACACAAATGACGTAGAAAAATGTCGTCCGTGTGGGAGCGTTGTGTTAAGCATGACTGAAATATTTACAACGTTAACGGACATCGGTGTGAGTCAAGGAAAATATTCGTTTCCTATTCATTTTTTGCTATTTAAAAAGTTCACAAATGAACAATTACCTGAAGACTTGGACAGGCATGATATTTAAAGAAATGGTAAATTTCTTTGTGAGATAACCGGAATTAATTAATTATAGGAAGACAAATCGGAGCAGCGTTGGTGTTTACTGTCAAGCATTATAATGGCTAGTGATATATCCGTGTCTGACCTTTTGAGTCATCAGATTTT
>JAUMHA010394140.1:0-11648 GCA_032359765.1 Saxidomus gigantea
TTTTACAAGAATTCAATTTTATATTGTTTTTGTTGTGTATGAAATTTGAATAAATTTGAAGCACGATAACATTGTTAAAATAAATATTTGCCACTTTTGCGTTTCTAAACCGGTTGAGTGTACATGTATACACATGTAAAATCCTTGAAAATACAGTTGAACCTGACTATAAACTGTGGTAAAGTGCATGAAGTGGGGCCACTCCCGATATTATATAGTTTACGACTTTATTAAGCAGCCACTTTTGGTGTATACTTTGACGTATTATTCAAGACAGGTTTGACTGTACGAATATTCGTTTAATCTTGAATGTTATGGAGGTATTGTCCTATATCTGACAGCATTGTTTTATCTGAGACGTAGATATAAACTGGCAAATAAACTGTGATGCAAGTATATGTTTACTCTTATTGCAAGGTAACTTCTGCTCTGCAGAAACAGTTGAAAATACTGCAATAAATTCTGGAAGGATACATTAGAATAGATATTAAATAACTTATCGACCTACTACGTAAACTATACTTATTAATTGTAATCATAATAATATCTCAATGGAGTGTCAAAGTAAAACATTTTCCGGTAATGAGACACCCAATTACAAAGTTATCACATGTTTTTCTTTAGACAGGCTGTAAGATACAAAGCCACTCGTAAATTTTGGTAACAGTCTAACTTAATATTTTATGATTGAAATAGACTGGATTTGAAATATTGTTCAATGATGGCCTCTAAATAATCAAAACGGTTGAGGTGGGTATATTTATCAAATCTCATGAGTCTATCGTATTTCTCCACACTTCCAGTATGTAGCCTGTTTAAAATGTTTGAACTCTGATACTTAAAATGAAATACCGAATACGGGATTTGCTGAAGACAAACAAAGAATCGTTTCAGCTGTCCGTCTTGCTGCTTTAAATACAGATTTTAACATTTCTTGAGTCGCCTGTCGCTTAAACAATCAAGAATAGCAAATTCGAAACTTCTGCAGGAACAACACTTTACCGTTAACTTCACCATTAATGTTAGGCACCTGCACTTATTGTTAGGTAAACAGAATATTATCATTACAATATAATACATACATGTGACTTCATAAAATTTACATATTGACCAATGAACATGTCGGTACATCTTCTCTCTTGATAATTGTTACCACACGTTTCATAATCCTTACACCAAAATAAATCTTAAACATGTAAACATCAGACAACTATCCTATAAGCATTTTATTTAATGATGTTATAAATACACTTATCTCATGCTTATTTTCTAAAACATTGATGAAATAATCATTTACATATAATTACCCCAATCAATGCTTCTCGCTCACAGTTTCTAGTGGAAAAGATAAAAATTTAAAAAAATGATAGAATAAAACATGTAAAAGTTATGGCTAGAATCAACAGAATAAGTAAACATCTAGGTAGTAGTTGGCAAAATTCCATTGAAAATGTTGGTTGATTTGGTTTAACGGCACCGATACGCTATATGTTTATATTGGAATTTTCAAAAGCGTTTGTAAAGCTCTTAAATTTCAATTGATAGCCTGTAACTCCAAAATATAGCATCAAGAAATAAGAACTGTTCAACGTTCAATACCAGCCTGTTAGGGTTTGACAGTCATTTGGTTTATATGTTGTAACTGTTTCTAGCAGTATTTGAGTATGATGTAAGTTCCTGTTCCATGGACTGGCTGAGTGAAGTTAGATTGGGCTATAGATGTTTCACAGTAGCGTTTTTCAAGTTTACACTGCAATATGTAGGAGCATTGTCAACAGATAACAGTCCTTCCGATCGAATAGTAATAGTATTTTAAGCCGCAACATGCTGATGATATGCACATTGAATTAGAGGTTACTGACAATTATAAGTTTGGCGAAGACTGTATTATACGGAACAATGATTACAGGAAAAACCACCAAATTGGAACATGCTAATTATGATTTTTTTGAAATCCAGTCAGTGGTTGGTTGGAAATTGTGTAGAGAGAAATGTTGAACCGATAGACGACGGCTATTCACGATATCGACTTTTTATTGATACAAATTTGCAATAAATTGTTATGGATGGTGGTGATGAAATGTTTCTCCTTCACAGAGCATCAGAAAACGCAACAAAACTGAAGTCAGTATAATTTAATGCATTCTGTCTTGTTTTTAACGATTTATTGAGATAATTTTGTCTGTAGGAGTATTTTAGACAAAACATTGCACTATCTCTAAGCAACAGTGAAATTTTATGTTCCGTGGAAACGAGTTCACATAACTGTGCAACAAGTTGAATTATCTGGGCATCATCGCCGTGAAAATGTGCGAATGCTATACAATGACAAACGTTTACGCTGAACAAATTAAAGTGTGCAAATCTTACGTCCTAAAACACCGGACGAAAAAGTTCTATTTATCGACAGTTGTTATCTGGGTCCACCAAAGCAGCTGTCAAATTCAAGGCATAATTCAATTTTGCTTTACACATGATAAAGCAACAGCAACAATTCGAAACTTCTTAAGTTACCAATAAAGTATGTTTAGTGTAACCGGGTGCTGCTATTGTTTATTGTTTTAACATTCATCCTAGACGTTCTGGTCGCTGACAGATTCCCTGCATTATCTGTAAGTCAAACAAAAAGAAAGGTATTCGTAAGCATAGAGCGCAGACTTGGCTTGGTTGCAGCTATTGTTTTTATGCCATGTTGTGTGTTCTCTGCGAAATATTGCATAACTGCAATTTCAACGTTATTTTGTCGAAATTATGCACAAAATATAATAGAACCTATAAAAGAAATTAAGCACGTATTTAAAGGATCTTTAGTTTTTTCTCCCGAATATGAGTACAATATTTGTCAATCCAAAATGATATAAAATATATACATTTATTTATAAATGTACTGGATATAAACTATACCAGGTTAACTACGATACCAATGTACTTTTGACGAAAATTGTGTAGCAATGCATCCGGGGAGAAGAAAGTCTTAAATAAGTCCAAAGGCGTGTGTACAAAATGTCATACAAGATATTGTAATACCTGACATGCTGTCGGATAGTTCATAAATAACACCTGACATGTTGTCGGATAGTTCATAGATAATTTTGGTCAGTGTTAACGTTATGAAAAAAACGAATGTTTTCTTATAGATACAAGATAGATTTACTGTAATTATAAAATAATATACTGGATAGATTAACGAGTACCGATGATCAATATAAGTTCTACAATACCACATACAAATGATACCTTATTAACAAACAATCACATATGAAAATGAAGAGATCCGAGGTAGCCGAAGTGATTGTGAACTGAACCAAAAGCAGTATAGAATTGCTGAACGCAACACAACATTTTGATTATTTATGCTCTATCTATCTAGATTACGAAAGCAGTGCAATAAGGTTTTCCCAATCATGAACCATACCCCCACTAGAGATAAATGCAACGGTAATGTGTTATAGTTATCCTTTAGGATCAGCCTAATTCCGAAATCAGGTATCTGCTTTAATGAGAAATATCTCGATACATAACTTGTAATTCTTGTTATTTTGTAACTAATTTACCACCTGATACAATATTTGAACACTGCATCCGTTTTTATACAAAATGCATGCAATCGGAATTTTACATAATGAATGTTATTAAATGCTTAGTCTATGTATATTTTCGGTTCAAGCATTAGTGCAGCTCAAAAAAGCATTATTAAGCTAAACAGACTCAACTGGCAATGGAGAAGACCAACATTTCACATAGAAATAACGAAATAGAATAGTTCAAGTAAGATTTGTACGAATTAGTGAAATAATTCTGTTTTTGGTTTTAAATGTTTGTTAAAGTGACATGACAATGCTAAGTTGCTAACACGAGATGTCAGCTTTCATGATATATTATTTGCTAGTGACCTGAAACAAGGAGTGTGGAGCCTAGCCACCAGGTTACATTACATTATTATTATTAATTAATTATCATAAAACAATTATACAATATATTTCATTAACACTTCACGCAGAATATTTTCAGCCTTTCTGCAAATTGGGTTTGATCATCTTACAGTTTTGTCGGATAAACCTTTTGATAGAAACAAACATTCAATTTGATGGATAGAACATGTTGCAGACAATTCAGAATATGTGTTTGGTATTCATTATCATAGAGTGGTTAATGCCCAGTTCACGCTTTATGATATACATTTACCTTTATGTCAGGAAAGTTCAAGTTTTGTTTACACTTTTATCGTTTTATGTTAAAACCTTGATGTCAGAAAAGTTCAAGGTATGTTACTTGTCTTGTTGTTTCCGTTCTAAACTGATCTCACAAAATCATTTTAACGTACAGATGCTGGTTATTAGAACTTTTGAAGCTTGTATGTGTCATACATGTTGTATAAACCTTACCCTTTCAAACTGCAACAGATCAAAATATGCAAGCATTTATTACATGTAAAACAGGTATTTCTACGGTCACGACTAGACTTCTTTTTGTGTTATTTAAAAAGAAATGAGTAGGACGATTTCTGCCACAAAAATGGCTTGTATATCATGAAATTTTCCGATTTATGGATTATGAAAAACCTTTAGAATTTCATAAATCGGTATGTTCATAAATTCAGGCGCGGCTTTACCAGGGGTGCTCGAGGGCACAAAACAACCAGTATCTACTTCCGGCGATTGTATACTAGTGATAAATGATCCTGAATGAGCTGAGTCTACGCTAGTGGCTTATAATAATACAAAGAAACGTGCCGAAAAGAACGTTGACGTTCTGCATGATCATGATGTTGTTTCGGCGCAGCCGTATTAGGCTCGCATTTGACCGGAAGTTGGTTACCTTTCAACAGACAATGAAATTACAAGTAGAATGTATAACATTATTTGCATTGAAATATTTTCTCTGTAAGGCTCATTTTAATTGGATAATATCGCATGAAAAATGTAAATATAATACTGCGTTTTCAGTCTTTCGTGAATGGGTTTATAATCTAGTACGTAAACAGTTCAATCTATCAACATTATATGTTTTACCGCCAAACTAATATAATTATGAGTGTTTAGGGAATTAAACTTTCACGACCAATGAAAAACGGTTAGTATTTCGAGTAACATATTCGATAAGAAAAACAAGGATTAAAGTAGCATTATGCACATCTTCCTGTACATTCCTGTGTGTTTTTGGTGTGTTTTTGGTGGCAGTTTAATAAAAGCAATTTTCGGTTGCTGTGCATTTAATTGTATTAAATTAATGATAATGCCGCATTAGTATTTGAAATTGGTGCTTTAGAAATAAAAGAAATCGGACTAAATAAATAATAGTTCTATTTTTCGCAGTGATCACCCTTGTGTTGTTGTTGCTGGTATAGATTTCGGCAGTGGAAGGGAAGCAACTCCTGCATGCAATTGTTTATTTCTTGAATTGTCTCTCCCAGACAAAATAGGTAAAATAATATTTGGAAAGTTATTATTTCGTACTGGTAGCAGGAAGAGTTTGTTGTATTGGGTTAAACTATTATTTCCTCTACCCTTTTTACACACACCTATTTCAGCTGGATTTTTACTTGTAAAAATGAGCATAATTCCACTTTAAGTTTGTTTTCCTGGTGTACATGTTGCGGTAAGGACTTAATCACTATTGGGGGGAAACTGTAAGTGGCCGATTAGCTTAGTCGGGAGAGCGCCCGCTCTTACAACCATGTAAACGACGGGTTCTGGATTCTTGTCTCGGTCTGGATGTTCAATTTTTTCATCCTGTGACATATAACACATTCTAACTCCATTATTAAGAAATTTAGCTACCAATCGCTTTCATATACATTATACCCACAATCGAAATTACCAGTGTGTAACATTTTACAAATAACGTATACGTGTATATTGTAGACGGCTGTTAGAAATCACATTTAACAGGATTTACGCCCATTTCAAGGAATTTAAGGAATGTAATACGAATTCCCCGAACTTACACTACCTCGCTCAAATATAACGACTATTTCTGTACGGAAGCTATTAACATTATTACCGCCTTTTAGGTTCTTCAGCCCTACCGCACACGCACAATTTAAATTTATTTCAAAAGTCTTTTTTAACAATAATTAATACAGTAAAACCTTAGCTTCCGACGTTTTGCAAAATAAAATGTAAATTTAAACTATTTTCGTTCATGAGATACCGGATATTATGTCTGCTGCCAGTTTTTAGCTTACATCTTTATCAGCTTGTGTGTCCCTGTTTATGAGACTAAACTATTTCATACTCAACTGTTGAATACGCGGGGTAACCATTTCTGTAAGAAACAGCAAGTGCTGTAGTTTATGAGGATTAAGCAGTATTTATGAAGAAAAGCGTCCTGCAATTAATTGTCATTTTGTCAAACAAGTGCTTTAGTCTACAAAACATAGGCTATATGTATTAAAGCTCAGATTTTGGTAAAAAAATAAAGTTATTCAAACTGTATGTAAATAATGTATTTTAGAACATATGGTCATATAAAAAGGCTCCAGTATAAATTCCTGTAACGTACTAGTATATCTCTAAATTTAAAAAAACGCTGCAAACGCTTTTGAAATTTCAATATAAACATATAGTGTAGCGGTGCCGTGTAACCGACAAATTAAGTCGATTTCTTCAAATTCCTACATAGAGTTTTGCTTATATTTTGATTCTAGCCTTTATTTTTATATTTATGAATAAGAATGTCAATTTAAAAAAAAAAAATTTTTCAACGGTAACTGAGAGCAAGCAGCTTTAACAAAACGTGTCCTGTCAAAAATGGACAATTGTGAAAGGTACATTAGTTACGATTAAGTAATATTTGCGTCAGAGCTGAATCCTGTAAGATATTTTAGTTGGCTGTGGTCAATATGAATACAGTGCTTTGATCTATGTTTGCGGCCAGAATGTACTTTCTCCAGAAAACTGGATTCTTCTCCGTTTGATGTTTTTTTTTTATGACGCACGCTGACTTAGTGCTTTGCTTTCTTTCTTTAGATATGTGAGTACGCTTGCGTTTTTATCGATTTGAATTTAGAAGTGTTGAACACAGAACTTTTGCGTGTTCGTGATATATCCTCGCAAAATTAAGTCAACATACAATGTAACACGATATTTCTTCTTCATCTCCGCACCGATCCAAATAGTCAGCCACAAAATTCTGCTAGTTTTGATAAAGGATTAGCTTGCTGATAAATGCAATACATCGTCTCGCATAAAGCTTCATAGATTAACTTTAATTTCAGGTTTCCCTCTGTTTAGAAAAGAGTTATTTATTTGTTATTAAGAACGTATATCTAACGATAAATTGATGACATATAGCACAGTCAGTAGTTTTGCAGTATACAAGTGTGTGCTTATTTGCAGAAAAAAATCTCTTTAAATCGGACAAATTGCTTTGTATGTAACAGGTGTATGCTTATATCAAGGATCTTACAGACATATTAGTAAGATTTGCACGTAAACACAATTCAAGCTGATTGTGTCATTACGCTATTCTTGCGACTGGTTTTTATGATATTTATTTATGAGGCTTTCCAAACAGCAGAGACTTGCTGTCTTGACTGTCTCTGTTAACACTTTACTATATTACATATCATAGCCATTTTCAAGACAAAAAATCCGTTCGTAATATATCACCACAACCATATAAGAGTACAAGGCAATATATTAACATATCTTTTTCGATTTAGAAATACATAATTCTATGCTAATTTTGCATTTTTAAATTTTTTAATGATGAATCCACACATGCTACTCATTCAAAATAAAGAAATCATATAATTTCATGAGTGATTTTAATAGTACACTAAATGGAGAAGGTCCATTGTTGAGATTCATTTAAACTGTAATCACGTGGTCGGTAAGAAAACGCAACCATATTAAGTGATGCCCATTTCGTCCAAGAAGAGTGTGATTTAAATTGAAACAATATAGTTCCATTGTAGCATAGCTTAATAGCAGGTGTTATTTGCCTTTAAAATAGAACATATACATAAAAACAAAAATCTGTATCGTCCACGTGAAATCGGAAGAACAAACTTTAGCAAAACCAACAGTCTTCCATTTCTCTCTAATCATTACGATTTCAATTTGCGAGTATCCAAGAGGTACTTTGGCAGAAATACGACGAAAATGCATTTTTATTTACATTTCAGTATAAAAGAAGATTAACAACAATTTTCTCGCCCAGACAAACTTGTAGAATAAATTTATTTATGACTATGAGGTGTCAGATGCACATTTACAGCATAAAAAACAAGATCAGTGATAACTCGTTTGTCCTTGTTTATAGACACAGTGTCTTATTAGCACTTATTGATAATAGCATGGCTGCAGCCTACGTCGTGCCAAATTCTGATTGTTTGCACATTATTGTGTTCACGTAGATAAGGACAGGTTTGATGTTCTGTTGTAAGAGATAAGGACAGAATTTAATATTAAAATAAACCTTATCTTAATAAAGACTCGCATGCCAAAATGACAGCTGTCGGAATCAGTTATAAATGATACAACTCTCCAGCAAATATGTCTGACATGTAAAAAAACCCACACACAACCCTAAGAGGTGTTATGATTGCCTTATACCGCTCACCTTAGTATAAATACGCTTTCTGACATAGCAATGAAAACTGTTGAAAGGTAACTAGGAACTATCTTAAGGCCAAAGTTGAAAATCCATTGCAAAATGAAGCATATATATGACCTATTCATTCACTGTGAGCATAGAGGCATGTCAAATCGTATTCAATGTAATTGAAACTGAATTGATCTTTTGGTTGTTTATAAGCCCTGCTAGTCTTTTTGTGCAGCAAAGCAGACCATCTGATATTATTTTTGTAATGAACAATCCAACGATAAACCTGTGAAGTTCGATTGAAATTAACCTAGTGGTCATGGAGGAGACGTCGTTTTCAAGTATCTGGTGGCCATTTTGTGCATCGAACCCAGGTAGTACGGTTAAGGTAAAGTTAGTAGACAATCATCACAGGAGCAATCATATGAAGTTTGGTCGAATTGGTGCAGAGGTTAAGGAGGAAATGCTGTTTAAAGTTTTTCTTTAACGTTTTAGCGCTTTTGACATTTTTGTACAACATACCGGAAAGGTTTTGGGAAGTTTTGGTAGAGGACCGCCCAATGAATATTCCTGTGAATTCTGGTTTGAAGTAATTTACTTAGATGTTTCAGAAGCGATGCCGTTTGAAATAATTGTTGACAACGTTTGCCGTCGGAAAACAGACACCATCGGTCACAATGGCTCTCCATGAGCACTTCTTGCTAAATTTTAATGCATATTAATTTTTAGTGTTATATTTTGTGTCGGTGATAGTTTTATAAAGCTCTATTTTATCAATCAGTAAAATATCTTGAAAGTTCATAAAGAAATACTAAAAGCGTCGGTATTTGAAATTAAACTGTAATAATTACATGTCTTCAACGTACTTTTGGTAAACATTTTCTTTTCTTAAGATCGTATTAAAATGAAACCATATCGCCCCTTCATCGAATAGGGTAGATGCACTCATTAAAGCAAAAAACAATGCTCAAAATAATAGTGGTATTGCCATTAATAGCAAGGGTCGTTCTTTATTACAGGGAAAATATAAAACGTGCTATATAACTACATTGTAATTTTTGATTTGTTCCTTTGTGTATGTCAAGAAGGAAACATTTGATGAAAAACATTTATTTCAAGATTCAATAAAATAGTCTTTATTACGGTTAGAAATAATGAATTATAAGTTATGACAGTCAATATATAGCGCAGCTGTTCTTGGAAATGAGGCGGCTTATCAGAACAGTTCAAGGTTTGTTTACTCTACTAACTATTTGTTATAACTAGATCTGACGTAACGGAATTTTTCTCTCATGTTCAACAGCCACCTGTTGATAATCGGAAGCTCGTTAATCTCAAGAAGTTTTGTAGAAAATAAATATGATAGACATTGATGGTTCACATGTACTCCTATTCATGGTGTACTGGTCTACATCACGATATCAAGGTGTAAATTGTTTTATGTTTCTAAAAATTGTTTTAACTATATCCTTGAAAGAGCAAAATACTGTTACCATCATAAATTTATCATGTATTTACATTTATATTTGGTGATGAGAAACTATTTGATTTAGGTATAAAGAGCAGTGTTTATGCGTACCAGGTAAAGTCCAACATATCTCAGATTGTGAATCAACAAAATATAGTACATTTAGTCATGTTTTATATCTATATAAAAAGCAAACACCCTACTTCCAGTTATGTCCTTGACGGATCTTTAATTTTTGCATGCCTTTCAAAATTATCTTTTAAATATTGAATTTCTGATTATTTTACTATTGTTTGACGGTGGATTTAAGGATAGTTTTCTATTTATTTTGATAGGATTCTCGAATAAACTCAACGAACTAACACAGCATGACCTGCGCTACCAGACTACATTAGGTTGCAATAGAAAATTGGTGATTCTATGACAAGTTACAGATTAAAGCAGTTTGGAAATTTATTATTAATTATCAATTACTAACATTAATTTTATGTTTCGAGGTAATGATAATAAAAAATCCATGTAAATAAATCGTGTTTAGATACTGAAGATATTACCAGTATTACTTAATGCTAGATTGAAATTAGTGGACGTCATACTAACAAGTTTTGTGAAAAGCCGCTCGACTATAAAAGCCAAATTGTAAGAGTTAAAAGTATTCATTTTAGTTCGTTAATATATTTTGTAAACATATACATGCAGCCATACTGATAATGGGAAAAACTAGTTTCCATACCGCATCGTTTGGCCAGGTCTTACCAAGTCTAGGTTACACATCACTAATACATGTCTATGGAATACTGCGCTCAAGTACAGCTTCAATTTAGCAGTGTTGTGCCGACTTGTGTGTGTCCATAGTTACGGTTGCGCGTTGGAAACTAAACGTTTCCGAAATGTGTGAGATTTATTCGAGTTGGCGAAAAATGGTTTAAATTTCGGAAACTATCAGTCGCTGTTACAGAACGGTTTGCATTTGGACCTTCGAGTAAACGTTTACGGAAAATAAAATTACTTAGGCTATATATGCAAAAGGTTTGGATAAATATGCATTATTCTACATGAAGTAATTGAAGCTAAATCTGGGTATATGTGCGGACTGTGTTGTTTACCTTCTTACTGATATATAGTAACTAGGGTATTTTTTTAACTAAAATGCACTGTTTGGGTCCGAGGTACGCTACACTCATCTGTAAGTTTGAAGTGCTCATAAAAAATTAGTCTTTGTAAAATAACCCATTTAAAATGTACAGCGAAAATGATATTACTTTATAGCTTTATTATGCTGTTTCTGTACCTCTGAAGAACAAATACAGATTAACCCACTGAGTGAAGACGCATTTTAAGCTGTTCTTGTCTAATACTGTCAATTCAATTCTTAATGTCTTAGATAATAAATATTTACGTTCTAACGAAATCACAACTGCAACAATTCAATAAAGAATGCCGACATTTAGATAAGCGTCACAATATAAGTTAGTGTGTACATGTTAAATGGTGTGTGCATATATCAGTTGTTTTGCAACTGTATATTACTATTAATAAATCGGATGTGAAGATTCTGTTATGCATAATAATATTGATTACTTGAGTTTTTATTGTGTTTTTTACCTATGATTTGTTTAAACGGATTTTC
>JAUMHA010394162.1:0-11642 GCA_032359765.1 Saxidomus gigantea
TAGATGGTATATAATGGATGACATAATAATGTCTAGTCTAGTAAAAGAAGAAACTGTCTCCATTGTTTTTCAAACTTTTGCACAGTCATTGTCTGAACAGCATTATATTTTTCAGTTTTTAATAAATATGCAACAAACGTTATCAGGCCTTCTATACTTGGCGCTCCTAGCCTCATTTTACATGTGTAAATATTTGATTTGCATGTTAAAAGAATCTTATTCAGCACATCTGATAACTGAATATTTCTAAATAACACATCTGTATTAGCACAGTTTGTTTCTATTGATTCACACTTTCTTTGCACCCACATTTTAACATTTTCCCCAAAAACTAACTATCAAGGGGCAATAGTTTCTGCAGCTTTTTGACAAAATGAACAGCGGTTAATGTTAATATAACAATCATTTTGAACGAAGATGATTTGTTCCTAAAATTCTATGATTGATTATGAACTGAAGCCATTGAAATTTAGTATCTTGCATGGTAACGTGTTAACATTTTCCAGTTGAAATTTGTAAGATTCAGTTCATTTCTCCATTTTTGTTGCGATGTTGGCTTACATTTAGTTTCAATAAGTATGTCATAGTCATAGCCCGACAACCTTTTTCTTGCTTAAAAATGATTCTAGATAATAAAGGTCCACTATACAATGCTACGTGCCAAATATCTTAGCTTTGGGCCTTGTTGTTGTTTAAGACAATAATATTTTTCCCACTTAAACCTATGTGAAATCAAAAGACCCCAAGGACAGGGTCAGTTATGACCCTTGGGCTTATGATTTTAACAGTGTTGGTAGAAGTCCACAAGGCAATGCAACATGTCGAATATCTAAGCTGTAGGCCTTGGGGAATTTAATTAAATTATAATCAAAATGTACCAAATAGATATTCTTCTTTTGCACACAGAGGATGTTTGTGCATTTGCCCTTTTGGATAAAAAAAGGTATGAGGAAAAAAGCAGCTCAGAGACCAGAAAGAAAGAAGAAGCCAAGGACAAAACTCATCTGGCAAACACCATTCTTCCTTTTTATATATCGGTCACAAGGAAACAGCTTACCATCGTGGGATGGTCACCAAATCTCTTACAGAATGCTAGTGCCGAGGTACAAGGTTTGATTTTTACTGTAAAAATCTATTTGTCTGTGTATTTCTAATTGTGAAAATTAAGATGTACCACATTTGTTTTTATTCAAAGGTCCATAACTAACACCAAATCGAATTTTCTTTTTATTCTGGAATCGAAACGGGTACTTTTCAGAAGGAAAAAAATGTCATACTGCATTGAATGTGACCATATTGTGTTGAAAATTTGAGTTTAACGAAAGAATTAATAAATTATATTTTGCCTTTTCAAAAACGAAAGTAGGTTTTCCCGTTTTCAAATATCATTGTAATTTTCCAGAAATCTCCCAGAGAGACTGCAAATAGGTTGTACATAAATAAGAATACCTATTTTGAATTATAATTGAAGAACTTCACTTCTAATGATGTGTAAAGTATATGTCTGACTGTTTACAACATTCAACATAGCGAAAGTAGGACAAAAAGACCACCCTGGTCAATCTAAGGAAATACACAAACATTCACTCGTTTTTCTGCAGCAGTATTTCAAACAGGGAAATACTATTGTAAAGTTTTAGAAGCCAGTTTCAAACTACATTTCCCTGTTACAATTTCAGATTAAAAAATACATTCGACTTGGAGTTAGTTACGGACCTTTAACATACTAGTACTTTGCATATACAATGTAGGATTTACAAAAATAAAAGACTATGTTGCAATGTTGTCAAATTATGAACACACATATTAAACTTTTACACATGCACATAGACTTTACTGAAAAAATTACAGTCAAACCTATGTTGATAACCATCTCAAAATACAGACCACTCTGGGAATAAAGACCAGCAGGGACAAAAACATAGAAACACCTTTAAATAAAGCCAATCGGTAAACAAATACAACTCAAGCTTTTAAGTGATCTTTCTTTTCAGGTTTGACTGTATTGTGCAAAATCAAGTATACAACTATAAAAAACGAATTCAGTTTTGTGACCTCCCCAAATAACCCCTCCCTAGAGCAACAATCTCCTTAAAATAACACACATTTTCTTTCCCGTTGCTTCAATTATATATAAGGAATGGACCTCTCCAGAACAACACCTCTTTGTAATAAACATTTCTGTGTTCTCAAGGGTGTTCGGTCCTAAGAGGTTGCACTATAACTGTCTTGTTCTTTTTCCAGCTGGATAACATGAAGCACTGGAACACAAGTGGTGATTTCAGTATAGAACAGGAGGGATACAATACAGAAAAATGTATATTAACATCATATATGTGGTGTAAAAAATACCAGGAAGTCAATCTTCTAGACCACTTTTCTGCTGAATATATTGACACTGCACCGGACATACAGGTAGGGACACTTTTTCTATATTTCTCAAAATTACCATATTACATGTATACACCCATACTTTATTGGTATACAAATGAATTATGCTTACACATATCGAAACACCATGATTATGTGCAGGAAGTTCTTGCAAAAAGAGCATAACTACACATAAGCACATGTTAAATTTTAAAGCGATATTTTAGTGTCCTGAACATAAACCACCAAATCCCATTGTAACAATATTTGCCTGTACATACTGCAGGTATACCATATATTATATTTAATTTTAATGGAATTAAAGCCTCTTACTTATGCTGACATGGAGATGTTCAAACTTTTATGGTGATTGGCCAATAATTGGTCATGAATCTCTACACACAACGTGGATTGAACATCTTTCATGGAAAGGTTCAGAATTTTATGGAAAGGCTATGTTCAGAATTTCATTTCATGGAAATGTTAAACATCTTATTGGAATAATGTTCAGATTCTCACGAAAATTATCAAAATCTCATTTAAATGTTCAGATTATTGTGTAAATGTTCAGACTATTATGGAAATGCTGAAATTTACATGGAAATTATTCGAAGCAAACCAAAACGTCCCCAGTCCAAAACGCCCCCATAATGACCAAAACGTCACCAAAATGACCAAAACGTCCCCATATTTTAATAATATTTCAAAATGTAAAGTATAAATAACCCTTACCTTACATGAAAAATATGGGGATAATAATGAATAATAATATATGTAGTGTTTCAGGAGCGAGCATTGGCCTTAATTGAAGAAAATTTTGTAGATATACTTATTTTAAAATCATACACTGTTGGATAATAAACTAAATACTTAAAAACAACAGGAAATAAGCAATACATTAATTATCTTGACATGTCAATAACATTTATGGTATGTTTATTGGACTAGATGTCCACTCTAAAGACATCTAATCAGACAGTGTCTTATCTGATAAGGGTTCATAAAACAATTAAGGGATTAGACCTCCTGCGGTTTGGGGGCTGGTCATTTATGAAGGAGGTTTTAATTGTCTTTAACTATAAACCAATGTGACCATTTTGAATGGTAATATAACATTAAATGATATTCATTCACTTTGTATTTGTTACATTATATGTGATTCTACTGACTTTTTTTATTGTTTACTCCTTGTTTTACACACGAGATTTTGTGATAGTTGTATGTACATTAAATAAAATAAATAGAGAAAACAATTAATATAACTGACTTGTTGTTCCTCATGGAACTAAAATATCCAAAATGTCCCCATTCCCAAAGTCCAAAACGTCCCCACTCACTAATTTCACTAATGTCCAAAACGTCACCATTGCCAAAGCACTTAATTTGAGAGTGATTAATACAAGTTGTAAAATGTTCAAAAAAGTTCCCAGTCATTCAATATCAGCATATCCAAAACGTTCCCCTTGACTGAGAACTTAATTCAATCGATAGTAAACAATTAGTAAAAACAAATCAGACCTGAAAAAAATGGTTACGTTTCGTACAAAAAGATGACAAAACTTACCAAAATATGTAAAGAAAACATTAATTAAATCATAATAATTTTGGGACGTTTTGGTCATTATTGGGACGTTTTTGGTCATTTTGGGGACGTTTTGGTCATTATGGGAGACGTTTTGGTTAAAAAGGGGACGTCTTGGTCTGGAAACGTTTTGGTTTTGAACGTTTGGACCAATAAAACTTGATTTAATACATTTAACGCAAAAAGCTTGTTACGGATGTAGTGCTAAATACAAAATTCACATGTAATTTATTGAGTAGAAGAACTACATTTTTCTGTGATTGTTTATAGTCCTGGCTGACCCTGGGATACATCCCTGAGTGAACCTAAACTAAAGACAAATGCAGATACAAGGGCATCCAGGAACAAGACCCTAGCTCTTTTAGCTATTTTACGAATAGACCTTGGTTTTTTTATGTGCCCGGTGTATAGGAAAGATACTGCTTTCTAACCAGTTCATCTCTTATTGGGTGGAAAACAATGAAAATCGTTTCTCAAATTTACAGTGCCCCATCTGGGATTCGAACTGTAGAATTCGGGATTGGTAGTCCAGAGCGTTAACCACTCGACCACCGCGCCACATAGAAGAACAAGGTGATATAATGAAAAATGCTTTATTTTACACGATAAAGTACTTATTGTATGATGTACTAGGTTGTGGAATGGTATATCATGGGATGGTGTGGAGGTGGGCTCTACAGAATGACTGTAAAACTTATCAAAGAGAACGGAGAGGTAACCTTTTCAAAGGATTATATTAACCCTTACTTGCAACATTTCTAAATTGATTTATCCCTTTGAGATATTGTTGTGAAGCTTGTTTGAAATATTACTATGTTAGTTGGAATACCATCATTATTCCCAAATGTAGGCAGGTAAATGTAACTTTGTCAAACATTTCATTTGAAATATCTCAGTTAAACATTTCATTCTTGTCCACTTGTTGACTTGACCATTTGAGATATTACTTTGGAAGTTGGAATACTTATATACCATCATTACATATCTGTAAGCAAGAGAAGATGACTCTGTGAAAATGTTTCTTGATTTGTAGTTAGAAATTCCTAGAAAGTATGATTTGTAGGGAATAAAAATTCTATTCTATTTCAGTATCTCAGTAACAGTTTTGTATGTTACTATTTGTATACTGTAGGTCATTAAAGAATTCAGCACTGGTGAGATTGGAACTTCTTCAAAGTGGTTACAGGCTTCTCATGTGTTCACTAAGTATGGGCCGGGTGTGAGAATAGTTGCATTCTCCTCAGAAGGTTTGTATTTGCAGCAACAGTAAAATGCTCATTTTTGCATGTTTTCATCCCTTGCCAAAGGTGGGGCTTTTTTGACATCATACATCCATCTGTCCTTCCGTTTTCATTCTTTGCCAAAGGTGGGGGCATTTTTTGACATCATTCATCCATCTGTCCTCCTAGGGCAGTATCTGGAATTTTATATTTTCTATACTTGAATATACGTTGTACTACACTAAATTATTAACTCTTCCTAAAAAGTAAACACATTTCCTGGACAGTAGGTCAAAAGACAAAGTTTAAACTTTTCCTTTTAGCAATAGGATTATTCTGTGTTTTATCGATTTTTCAATTTGTTTAGACAGTTTAACGTTTGACATTTTTAACTGAGTGTTAAAAGGTCAAAGGTACACTTTTTTTTAATATATTTTTTATTTCTAAATGTTACAATACATATTTCATTACATACACATGTTATCAACACATCCACATTTTTCAATCTTGCACAATTTCATATGTACATGAAAATTGTATTACAACTCTCATTCTATCATGTACATGTATTATATCATCAAGAAACGTTTTTGTGAAGTTATGATGTATTTCAAAAGGAAAAATAGACCACGAAAGTTAAAAAAACTGCTAAAAGTAAACAAAAAATCGATTTTAGAATTTTGGAGTTGATATCAGATTAAAAGGGAAAGGTTAGGAGACTAAGATAAGAGAATAGAAAAGAAGGTGAATGTGGTCGTTCCTAACAGAACTGTGACTCCTGTAGGGAATACAATGTTTTGTAAGATTTGCTCTCTTCAATGAAGTTTTAAAGCTAATTTGTCACTGAAACATATCTTTGAACGCTGACCATTTTGCATTGTGATTTGCTATTTTATCATTTAAAATAGCAATTTCTCTTTCTATCTTTTTTCGCTCCACAAATATTTCAAAGTTTAGCATACCCTTTGTGCATTTTGTTATGAAATAATATGATTTCATTAACACTTTTATAAAGTTTACAACATTGTTATTTCCTTTTGCATTCCATAAAACTGTTTCTAAATTAAAATTTACATTAATGTTTTTCGTTCTTAAAACATTATTCAATCTATTCCACATATCTGTACATGAATGCATTCCCAAAATATGTGTTCCTGGGTTTCTACGTTCATACTGCATAAATCACATAAATTTGATTATCGATTGAGTTTATTGTTATTTCTACCAAAGAGTGGTCTGATTGATATCCTGGTGTTATTTTACTGTTTTTTTATCATGCCTATATGAAGCATTTATAAAAGAAGCACCTGTATGTTCGCCCATTTTTATATACAAATATAGTATTACCAAATACCAATCATATTGTTTCATAAAGTCACTCTCATAAGATTACTATACTGTCTATTCCTATGTAATGTGACTTGATTTCAGTTTTGTTTCACATTGTTGATCAATATTACTATCGACTTGACACTATATTTAACGTAAAAGCTGGTCTTCGTTCAACAAACCGGTTTTGACTAACACACGATAAGGCTAAGGGTAAACTATTTTTGGCTCCCACTCATCTTGTTTTATACGAGTAAATGAAACTTATAAGTTTTCAGCATTTTAACCGTAACAATCGTCATGTTTATTTTGACAGACCATATTCAATACCCATTTTCATTACCATATGCATATAATACCAGAAAAGGGACACGGAATCGGAATGGCAAAATCATCCAAAAACAATTCCGTAGTAACAAATCATTCTTACATTTTGCAAATCCGCAACCATGGTCATGATAAGAACCAAACAATAGTTTACACACTTAGCGCATCAGATACAATTGATTCATGTTTATTCAACTGAATCCGCACATCCATTATACACCGTTCACTACGACTCCTTCCTTTCTGAGAGGTTCACTTTTACTTGTTTTCGTTACTGCTTATTTCTGGTTTCTCAGGGAAAGGAATATTTAGCCAATATTCGTAATCTTTGTAGGGTACAGCTTGTGTTTCACCATCTGTATCCTCGTACAGTACTTTTCCGGCCCAGTACCATGCGGACTTAATTTCACCTGGCTTTTTGTTTTTCAGGCTTATTAACACTTTCTGATTTAACTGTGTTAAATCCTCTGCTAAGAACAGTTTACTGCCTTTGAACATTTTAACATTTCTCATTACTTTGTTTTTAACTTATCTTGACGTGAACTTAACAATAACTTGTCTTCTCTTTCCATGCTTTATTTGTTCTACTCCATGGGCAATGTCAATATATTTGATATTTATCTTCAGATCTGGTATCTTATCGTTCAAATTCTTAACGACAAGCGCGGTTGTTTGTTCTGCATTTTCTTTCTTTAAAGTGTCTTCTATCAATCCGTTTATTCGTATGTTGTTTACTCTACTGTACTGTTCTAATTCATTTAGGTATTCCATATTGTTGTTATCGATATTCTTGATTTCTCCTCTCAACAGTTCCTTTTCTTGATCTTTCTTTGACACTTTTTAGCTACATTTATCTCAGATGAAAGACAGGGCCTCTTTTAAACCTTCTGTTGACTTATTTAAATTAGTCCTTAAGGACTTTTATATAAATGACAATAAATGTTTGTAAAACACATATGCACCCCAATAAATGCAATGCAAAAATACCCACCTTCACAAATATCCCCACCAATTTTGGAAAGTCTTATTGCACTGAAAGTCACAATGACCTTGAGATTTGACCCAGTGACTGTAAAGTCAATATGGATCAGAAGGCATCATCAACTTTTAGTAAGCACTAATCCTGGAAAGTTTGAAGACTAGATCAAAGGGTTGTTCAGTTATAAAGTACAAACTGTTTTTAAGCACAACATTACAAAGATTTGAGCTTTTCGTCCAGTGACCCAAGAATCAACAGGGTTCATCTCCTCTTTAAACTATAAACCTAGAAAGTTTGAAGATCAAAGGTCAATGCATTTATCAAGTTCATGAGCATAAATATTTTCTTAATGTATGGCCATTCTGACTTGAACTCATGTACTTTACCAAAGCTTTACTCGTAGCAGTTTGGAAGACCGTAGCTCAAAACGTTTATGAGTTATTGAGTGAAAATGTTAAATGCAAGGACACTCTGACCTTGAACTTTAACCCAGTGACCTCAAAATCGATAAAGATCATCTGGTGTTCATAAACTATCATCCTTGCAGGTTTGAAGACCTAATGTTAAAGCATTGTCAAGTTATAAAATGGATACTGTATTTTCAGATACATTGTAACTGTGACATTGATTTTTGATCCAGTCTCCTCAAAATCAATAGGCTTCATTTAATGTCCATGACCAATGTCTGTACTAAGTTTGAGACCTATAGGTCAAAACGTTCTTGAATTATCGAGTGGAAACAATTCTTAAATGCAAGGTGACCATTATCCTCAAAATCAGCATGGTTCATCAACTATCCATAACCAAGGTTGCATACAATTTTAAGACATATTGGTCAAAGCCTTCTAAAGTTGTTTAATGGAAAGTAAACATCTATTGACTGACTGAACAACCAACTGACAAACCAAAAAACTGTAAAGTAATACACCCCAACTTTTTCAAGAAAGGGCTTTAAAAGTTCCGTATCAGTTTGTTTTATATTTTTGTTGCATTTTTTGTTTTATTCAACGATGTGAAGTCAATTAAACATCCAAATTATTAAATCCACTCATATTTGACAATCAGGCAAAGATGAGTTATACTGGCGTGGACATTATGGGACAAAGATGTCTGGGGCAGAGGTCCGCGTGAAACGAGAAGGTACACCTGCAGCAGATGATGAATATAAGGACCTTGACCTTAAGGTATGATATGGCTACCTTCTTTTATGAAAAATGTATTCATGCTTTCTTATGTATGAATAAGATTTATTTTCTTGTCTTAAATGTATGAGTAACTGCCGCCGTGGTGCAATGGTAGCGCGTTCGCCTCAGGATCGAAGGGCCCCAGGTTCCATCCCTACCATAGCCATGTCGGTAGTGTCCTTAGACAAGACACAAATAATTCCACATTGCCTCTCTCTCTTCGAGGTTGATTCCATCTGGAATGATTCTCGAGAGCGATTAATCTAAGTTGTAAGAACTTGTTTCGCAATCGAGAATAAATAAATTAGTATATATATAAGTAACTGCACAACTGAATTATCTCCATTTCCTGTTATAACTGCTTTTTGTGTGACTTCATTGTTGTGATGCAAATATGTCAGCATATTGCTTTGTCTTTAAAGTGAAAAATGTTTGGCCATATCACAGACATATGTGTATATAGATCCACGGATTTTAACCTCACTAAAGTAATTCAGGTCATATTGTACAGGGCAAAGATTCATCAGACAAAAGTTCAGTTGAGAAGTTAGTTAGCCATGTTTTCTCGGACAACCAGCAGTTGTTGAAAGACTTCATTATGGAGGAAAGTAAGTTCAACAGTTTGTAAGAAATTTGATTATGACAAAACTAAAGATGTAACTTCCTCCATGGTTCTGGGTTTTTTTCCAAGTCTTTCCTTGTATCTTGCTCCTTCTGCATAAAATCAACATAAAAAAGAAACAAAGTAAAAAAATTCAAATTTGATTCAGTTTGTCAGGAAAAATTCTAACCAGTTGATGAAACTTTGATCTTACATCGACCAATGGAATAGGTATGCTCAAACTTTGACTTAAACTAAGGTCAGTTTTGTTTATCCAGGTATTCCAGTTGATGAGGACTTTGAGAGGCAGACAGAGATTGTATCAGAACCAGTGGATCAAAAGCAAACAAACATTAAGAAACGTGTTAAGCGAAAGAAGAGAGAAATTCGAGTGTTTGTTTCAAGCACTTTCAGAGACTTTACAAATGAGAGGGAAGAGATTATAAAGAAAGCTTTTAGGGAGGTAAGCTTTATGTTATCAGAGAAATGCATAACGATAAATGTAAAACCAGTGTGACCAATGCCTGAATCACACCCACATAGGTAAGGCTTCTAGCCAAAGTAGAAAAACAATTGTGCATTTAGAGCCTGATCTGATCTGAAGTTAATTAGATTTTATCACAGTAACACTGTTTATACCCATGTACAATAACTGCCAGTAGGCCCTCTACTACATTGACTAATATATAAAACCACAACAAGTCTTAATAAAATTAATTCAACCAACGGGCAAAAATAAAATTTTGGTAACAAGGTGTATGCTCATAAAGTCATGTGTATATGCTACTGAAGTTCCCAGTGTATTAAAAAATATTGTACTTTAATGGGTTTTTTAAAATATTTTATACAGATTAACAGAGTATGTGCTGAGAGAGGCGTATTCTTTACTTATGTGGATCTGAGATGGGGTATCACCTCTGAACAAACTGATGATGGGAAAACCATTGCAATTTGTCTGCAAGAGGTATGTCTTGATTCCTGTTCTTGGTTCTTTACCACTTACATTGTTCGGGCCATAGCCTTAAAACATTTCTACTGAGCTGTTGGTCAGATTTGAAAATGAAATCACTTATATTATAATAAGCAAAGGCATCCTTAATTTGTAAATTACCTATCTATTAATGTGAGAAGGTACATCGAAAACTCATTCAGAATTCTAATTATTTGATTCTTCCTTAATTTAATTGCTTTTGTTCAACCGATGCTCAAAGTTAAGCATGCCATCTCAAAAGAAGTTTTCTTGATCTGCTTAAAACGTTAAAACCAATCTTTTTTTTCAATGTTAAAATGCCTCACATCAGTTCATATGTGAGTTTGGGGAAGAGGTTAAAAATCAGTTACGCTCTGGTAATGTATTAGCATAGTACTATGCCGTGATGGTTTGACCTGTCTGAAGATAATCCACCATGATAACGTCCTACTGCTGCAATAACCTTGCCTACTTATGTCGTCTGCTTGAACTTTCTTCGGATGTGGTGAACCTTGATGTTTCCACAGCTTGCTTTGTACTTTTGACTTTGGGTCAAAGTGATGCGCATATGTCTCATCCTGGGTCACAATTCTCCTCAGAAAGTTTTCCGAGTTTCGCCGAAAACGTGTCAAAAGCCCTCTTGAAACATTCGGCTTAGTCAATTTTGGTCTGGTGTTAACATTCTAGGAAACCATAAAACATGTTCCTAAATCATATGCAATATGCTGAATGATCATTGCTCTACCATCATTTACCATAAGATGTGCAGCAACACGTGGCATCTTCATGGCGACCTGACCATGGATTCATTTTCAATGCTGGTTCTTTCACATTTGAAGTCTTATTTTTTACAGTTTGATATGAAGGACAGTCACCATCAAGCGTTCTTTTCATCTCTTCCTAAGTTTCCTTAGGTGATGCTCCTTTCATGTGCTTAAGCTTTATCATCTCTCTTCTTACTTCTCCGTTTCACCAACAGCTTGAACAGAAATGAAAAATGTGTAAGGCCATGAACTTTTGATGTACTCTCGTGTTAACATACAGATTGACAGGTGTCGACCATATTTCATCTGCCTGATG
>JAUMHA010394173.1:0-11642 GCA_032359765.1 Saxidomus gigantea
ATGGTTGTATACCTATGCCCACAGTTAAGAAAACTGGCAGTACTCTTAATTTCAAACATAAATCTTCCTTATTGTACAGTGTGTATAAACATAGATAATTTGTTCTTAACTATTTCCAATAGATTTTCAACATTTCTGTGAGTATGAGAATAAGCTAGAAACCATGAGACTCATGGAAGATCTGTAAGATCAGACATGTACATGAAGGAGCGACTGACCTCATATGTGAAGTGTAGAAATGATGGTTTCATACATGATCCATTCACTTAGAAATCTGTAAAAGACTTTAATGACACCTGTAGTATCTCCTCTCAGACTGTGTTGAGGGGCAAGTTCACAGTCCTGCTCTTTTCTGTCTATGAGACCACTCTTTGTGTAAGTACTTGGATGCAAGAAATTAAAATGATGTCAAACACTCACCTTGGTGTATTTTAGATCTGACGACAGTTTGTCCACTTGCTCTCGCAATGTCTTCACCTCTTTAACGTATCTCTCGGTCTCCTCCGCAACCATTCGCTCTTTTTCTGAAAAGATAAATTACGAAACAGATCAGAAAATAACAATACTCCATAATTTTGGCGTTTAACTTTTAAATTACATCACTGATTGATCAATTAACATGACGCCAATGATGCGATAACCTCGCCCCTTTGTTGATGTCGATGTATTTATAACAAAAAAACCTATTCAAACCACAGTAAGTGAGGCAGTTAACATTTTGCACTGCGAAAACAGGTTTACATTTTACAATTCATTGAAAATAAGAATTAAATTATGAAAGACATTATTTGAAATTATGATTTCTATGTGACCTTACCATGTTGAAATTCTTCAAGAACCATCTGCAGGTTGGCCATGGAGCTGGAGTACATCTGGTTCTGCTCCTGTAGGCTGGAGATCTGGAGATATGCCTGGTCCCGTTGCTGGGATACAAAATATAACTGTTGTTGTAAGCTGTCCAACTGCTGACCCGTCTGCTGACTGAAATAGTAAAATCCATTTTAAATGTGACTGTGTCTAGAAACAGAATTTCTAAAATGAACCAGTCTATCTTTCAATTTGGATTATACCATTCATTTTTCAAAGTGGTGCTAACTGAAACTTTCCTGATTGAGTAACAAATAATGCAGATCTCAATGAGGCTTCATGTATAAGCAAGCTCATCATGATCTGCACTGGTCACACAGCCCCTCATCAGCAGGGTAAGAGTTGACAAGTACAGTTTATTACAATAAAACAGTATGTCAAAGTTTATATAGCAGACATTGAGGGACAAATCAAAACTTACTTTGCTGACTCTGCAGCAGACGATGAAGTTAGTGCATTTTCTTCTGCTGCAGTAAGTCTGGTACGTAAATCTTTCTCCCTCTCCTCGGCTGACAATGCTTCCTTCGTGTAGCCCTCCTCTATCTGTAATACATGCATACAGTTGTATAGTGTATAACCTTTTGGGCAATGCATAATAAAATGATTTATTTTCTCATGCTTTTCTTATATACAAGAATTTTCTAGGAGTGTGGCTAGCTGTATGGTCTTGACCTTATTTCTGATGATCCTATATCCTAGTTTTATATCTGTGTCATATTTCATAAACTATATTATTTGATTCTTTCAGAATCTTTTACCAAAGCTTGGCCTCATTGTAACATTCTAGTATTAAAAGCATAGTGATAAAAAGCAGTTCAACAAATTCATGAATTCACATTGAGTAATTAATGTTTTCCCCTCCGGACCAAAATAAGGAAGCAATCTGCTTCAAACATTACCTGAATTAAATGCTGTCTCAATCGATCTAGCTCTCTATTAAGCTTGGCTTCTCTCTCTTTTAAAGTTTGTATCTGAAATTAAAAGCAGGCATACATCATTGGTTGTAACTTTCTTCACGAGTTCTAATGAAATAATTCATTATCCACAATCTGTGTTGTCTTATTTTAAAAGATTTTTAGATAAATGAAAATGCTACTGGTATTTAAAAATTGTACTCAAAAACAGACACTTTCTGTAATTTCAGTCAATTACATACACGTTTCATCAATTAACTTTGTGTCTGTTTGGGAAAGCATAAAAAGAAATTATTTACTTAACTCATCTCAAATATATTCAAGAGATATTTTGGTCAATTTTATAAGTTACTAATACACAACATCTCCACCTTTTTTACCAGCAATATTAACAAAAATAGAGAATTTCTATATGTAAACATTTTGTGGTTATGATCAAAGCAATGTATTTTTATCATCTATCTACAAACCAGTAAAAACACGTGTATGAAATCAATGTTTATGTATTTACAACACTCACATCTTTCAGCAGCTGACTGTTTTGCTCTTGTGCCTGCTGCAGTCCCATCAATGCCTGGTCCCTCTCGTGAGCTAACTGTTTGATATGTTTCTGTGTTGACTCATTCTCCTGCATCACATGCTCCACCTGCCCCTTCTCCCCTTGCTGCTCCTGTATCAGTGTTGTCAGAGATCTCATCTTCTCCTGAAGGCTGGAAACTTCAAAGTCACGATCCTGAACTTGCAGCGTCAATTTATTATTTGTTTCTTTTAACTGTTGGCACTCTGATGCAGCACTGTCCCTCTGCTGTTTCAGCTGTGTGATTTCAGCCTTTAGATCACCCTGCTCTGTTTGTAAACCATGTATCTGAAACATGAAGCTATCTACTTGTTTTTTATAACTCGTCTTCTCACTATCACTAGTTCTAAAGTTCTGTTCCATGTCACTGACTTGTTGATACATATTCTGAATTTTAGTCTCTTTCTCCTTCATACTTTCCATGAGCTCCTGGTATCTCTCCTGCAATTTACTATGCTCTTGAATTTTAGCGCCATACAAGGTTTTATCTACTGTTTCTCCTGATTCAGACTGCTGTATCATCTGACCTGTTTTTACTTCTAATTCTTGGTACTTCTGTTTGTAATTTATCAATTCATTTTGAGCTTTAAGTAATGTCTGCTTTTTATCTTCAAACTGAGGCACCAAAAGTTCATAATTATGCTTCAATTGTTCATGTTTTTCATTTTCTGAATTCACAAATGCTGTTAATCTCTGCACCTCAGCATGATATGAAACACTTTCTTGATGTTTTTGGTTAAGATAGGTTATCATTTGCTCTCTTTCCCCTTGTAAGGTAGCTAACTGCTTGGTCAAGTTATCTTTATCAACCAGCAATGAGTTTATGTGATTTCCCTCATTCGAAGATTCTTGTAATACAGATAGTAAAGTTGAATTTTTCTGTGTTAATGATTCAATTTCTAAATCTTTATCCCTGATTAATCTTGATAAGGTTTTAACTGTTTCTTTTTGCATGTCATCAATATGAGCACTATCGTTATCTTGAGATTTTCTTGACATAAGGTCTTGATTGTCTTTCTGTAATTTCATAAGAGCAGCTTTTTCTGCAGCAACTATATTCATTAACCTCTGAACTTCAGCCTTTGAATTGCTGCTTTCTCTTGACTTTTCATTCAGGACATCCATCATTTGTTCTTTTTCAGTCTTTAGGGCTCTTATTTCATTTTCAAGTTTATGCATTTCAACAAGAGAATTGTCACCCTGAGATTTTGATTTGGAGTCTAACATTTTAAGTAAAGAGGCACTGTTTCTTTGCAACTCGGATATAACACTGTCTTTCTCTTTCAACTGCCCCTGGAGTCTTTCTATTTCCATAATCACATCACGTTCATGGTTGGAATGTTCCCTATCAATATCCCCATTCCGTGCTTGCATTCCCAGCATCTGCTGGGTTTCAACTTTCTCTATTTTCTCTTCAACTCCTGCATTCTGAAATGGACCCTTTTCTTTATATTCGATTGCAGGAAGGTTGTGTTGAGATGAAAAGTCACCACCTGCAAGTTCAATGTGTTTCACTTGCTCTTCATCTATGAAAGACTTGGCACGAGAAAGTTTTCTATTTAGCAAAGAAATTTCATCATCTTTTTGAACACTGTTTTGTTTTAGCACCTGAATGATTCCATCCTGAGCTTTTACATTCTCCGATTCTCTATGTAATTCTTTTAAAAGTTCAGCTCTCTTCTGATTCAAGTCTGAAATCCCAGATTCTTGATCACTGATAGTCTTTTTACTTTTTTCTAATTCAGATTGTAAATGTGAAACTCTTTCTACTAAAACTTCTTTTTCTTTCATTAACTGCTCATTGTCAGCATGTTTGCCATGTTCCTTTCGTTTAAAGGAAGTAATTTCATCCTGAAGTTCTTTCAACTGGGCATTCAATTTCTCTTTTTCATCTTTGCTTTCTTCCAATATCTTATTGTTCGTTGTACTGTATGTCTGAACCTCACTTTCTAAAGATGATTTTTCAGTTTTCACAGCATCAAGCTCTTCTTGTAGTTCCTCCATGATCAATTCTTGCTGTTTTAAAGATTCTATCATTCGTGAATTTTCAGTGTTCAAAGTTTGCAAAGAGTTCTTTAGCTCAGTTACCTCTTGCAAGTAGATATCACAATCATTTTGCAAACTCTGAAATTTTTCTACTGTAGTATCTAATTCTGTCTGACAATCTTGCAGCTGAGCATATAAATTATTTATTTTTGCTTCATTTTCAGAAATCTGTAAATCTTTTTTATGGGATTTTTCTAACAGTTCATTATACTCTTCTTGATTGGTTGACAGATCAGTTTCTTTCAGTGACTTTAGTTCTGCTATGTAGCTCTCATAGTGTTGTTTCTGATCTGCCATTTTCTGATCCAGACTGGTCAGTTCATTTTTCAACCTATTGTTATCTCCGGTCAATGTCTCATTTTGTGTTCGTGTTTCCTGTAGTATAGACTCATATACCGGTATTTCTTTAGAACTTCTCTCACTGGATTCTTTGACCTGATCAAACTCTGACCTTATATGTTCTATTTCTTTTTGTATTGCAAACTTGTCCTGATTAAGCTTACTGATCTCTTCATCTTTACAGTAAAGCTCTTCATCTAGTCTCTCCCATTCTTCAGTTTTATTTGCTAGCTCCTCCTTAACTAAAACCAGTTCACCAGTTGCACTTAACAGCTGAGCATTATATTCATTTTTGACTGAGTTCATTGAATCTTCCAATTCATTGTTTAGTTTTTGAACTTCTTCTCTCAAGCCTTGACATTCTTCACACTTTGTATGTAATTTATCGGCAGTGTCTTCCAGCAAGTCTTTCACACTTGAAATTTCTCTATTTAACAATTCACATTCTGTTTCTTCCTTCTGTAAATGTTGTTTGGATACTGTCATTTCATTATTGAGCACTTCTACTTGACTAGTTAATTTAGTATTTTCATTACTTTTTTCTGAAATTACAGACTTTAAGGAATGTACCTCATTTTCCATTGCATGCAAATGTCTACTAAAACTCTCACACTCTTCATGCTTTTTATCACTTTCTTTCTGTAACTTATTGCAATCTTGCAATGCTGAATGGAGTTTATCTTTTAATTGTATCTCATCTGCCTCCAGCTTAGCAACCTTTGCTTTCAAGTCAATAACTTCTTTATCTTTACATTCAACAGACTTGTTGAATTCATCAAGCATGTCTTCAGCTTTCTTCAAATGACCTTGTAGCTTCTCACAATCTGCTGATTTTTGCTTAAGCTGAGCGTGTGAAATTTCTAACTCTGAACTAAATTTATCTACCTCCGACTCTAACCTTTCAATTTCAGCCTCACTCAAGTCCTGACCCTTATTTTGTACAAATTCTTTTTCTACAGTTTCATTTAAACTAGAAGCACTTACTTCTTGCTTTAGTTTAATATTTTCTTGTCTTGCAGTTTTAAGCCTTTCAGCTTTTGAACTCAATTCTGCTTTGTACTTCACAATACTGTCTTGCAATTCTTGTTTATCCATGTGTAAGTCATTCAAAGCTTCTGCACTTGATGCTAACTTATCTTTCATTTCTTTAATTTGATCATCTTTAGTTTTAGTATCTTGTTCTAATGCTTTTACAGTACTGTTACTCTTTTCCAGTTTCCGGTTAAGATCTGCAGTCTCATCTTTCAGCTCTGCAATCTGATGATTTAGTTCATTTGATGAAGAAGATTCTGCCGACTGATTCATCATCTGCTGATTTTTCAGTTTTTCAAACTCTGTCTCCATTGACTGCTTCTCTGCTTCTAAATGAGACAATCTGTTTTTCAAATCTTCATTTGATTTTGTGAGTTGGTCCTTTATCTGTATGATATGGTTCATCGCCTCTTGGTGCTGATTATCCAACTCTTCCAAACTTGTCATTATTTCTTCCTTCTCAAGGCTCAAATTTACAATTTCTTCGTTTTTTCCTCTCAACTTTTTCTTTAATTCTTGAACCTCTTTTTCCAGTGATTCAATTTCTTCTTTCTGCGATTTTACCAAAGATTCCATTTCTTCTTCCTTTTGTTGTAACTGTAACTTCAGCTCTGGCACCTCAGCAATGGTTTTCTCCAAGTCCTCTTTCTCACTCATTAATGCCTGAAGTTCCTTCTCCTTTTCTTTCAACTGACCATTTAAAGATGATGATGATTTATGTGGCTTTCCTGGTAAAAAAGATCACAATGTAACCTATCAATTTATCATACAGTTTCCTGTAACCTATTATTATAAGCATTATCAAGACTTCCATATGCAAACTTAAATGTAAGAACCTTATATTTTTAAGATCTTGAAATTTTGAAACCTGTCATTCCTCCACAATTTTGATGAGCATTTAAATAATCAGAAGTATCAATTGAATGCATGAATCTTAAACAGCTATTTGTTTTTGTTGTTTGATTTCATACTACATAAGCCAACTTCTATCAGAAATCCACAAAACAACAGTATATTCAATCCCAAACTTTGATGCCTAAAGCCAAGCTGTCAAATCTAGCATTATCAAAGTCAACTGAAAAATGAGATGGCTATTTACTAATATCAGAATAACAAATGCACTGGAAAAACTTGGATATCTTCTCTGTTACTCAACAGACATTTCAAATATAAAGACCTACATTCTTATTCAGAATTAGAACATTTTATGTCATTTACTGCCTGTATATTCATTGCAGTAAGTTCTTACAGGAAATAGAGACCACATTAATCAACTATTAACATACTTAATGAACATACCTTTGTCTGGTTCCTGTTTGTCATCAGTTACACCAGACTGGTTGCTCTTAAGTTTTGTTCTAAGCTCTGTAAGCTCTTGCTGCAAAGATGCCTGCAACAATGTGGGCGAATTTGTTACTTTTCAGAAATTTTAAGTGATGAGTAATATGATTTGTAAAGACAGTAAAAAATTTTCAATCTGAGGTGACATTTCTCAAGGAAATCATGTATGCATGAGAAAAAGAGAAATTATGTCACACACCATCAAATATGCATAGGCTAATATTTTCCTGAACAGTCAAAACAGATTTATATCTGATTTAACATAAACTATAAATATCATCAATTATGTCTCACTGCATAACACAATGCAAGAAATACAATTAATACTGAACCAGCCAAATAATAATTTCTCTTAAAGCCCCATAACCACAGTTACAAGCAGATCTTACTTTACCAAGAAAGATGTATTACCGGGGGAAATGACCTGAATTTGTACTAAAAACATTCATTACTTTGCTTTTTAAATCAGTAAGTACATGTACATTTTTCTATATCAGTAAATTCAAAGTGAGCCTGGGTCTTGAAAGAAATGTTACCTATGTGACTTTATTACAAATCAACAACATAATTATCATACTGCTTTTTTCAAAGAAAAAGATGAAGTATCACCATTAGGCTAATGAAAATGAACATGTAACATTTGCATTTATATTAATATAGATTTTATTTGTGTTAGTATATAGGTGTTTGTCGCAATATCAGCATACTTTCTGGTTATCTTGAACCATATAACACACTGGTTGAATTTTTATCCAAAAAAAAAAACTGTCAAAGTTTGCAACGAAGGTCGAATTCCAACTTACAAACTAACAGACATGAAAACGTAAGAAGAAAAACATGCAAGCTATAGCCCAAGACTGCTAGAGAGAAAAGAAAACACAATATCAACGACTAATTCCATGCTACAGTAACAATACAAATAAAATACCAAAGAAGATATTTTTTCCATGTGAGGTGTAGTCATGACAACAGAATTTGCTAGCTAACCTTTTCCTCTACCAACAAATCCCTCTCCTGTTCCAACTGGGCATTAGCCTCAGTCAGAATTCCAACTTTTCTATCCAGCTCAACAACCTCATCTGCTATCTCCGCCATACTATCTGTGCTGGGATCAATATCCTCTACCATACCATTTGGGTCTTTTTCAGAAGTCTCTCCCATACTATCAAGGGCAGCAGTTGGATCAACAAGGTCAGGAAGACTGGAGAGACTTGCCTCATGTTTGGCAACAGCTAGCAAACCCTAACAGTTAGTTTAGCATGCTATTAGTTCCTTTCTTACTAATATATACATGTATGTATAATATCTAACATATGTGCAACATATCAAACAAGTTTTAGATTGACAGATAAGTATATAACTGAAAGCAAGAAATCTAGCTGCAGCCCTAAACCAAACATTGTAGTGCTGTTAATTAAACAAATGTACTAGCTTGTATAATATATCAATACACATTCTACCTACATAAAACAAGAGCTGTCTGTAAGACCACACACTCAACTACTGAAAGCCTTTGAGTCTTTAATCTGCATTTTTTAGTAAAATAAAGGGGCATGTGTTTTTCAAAATACATGTAAGAGTTATGTGACTTGATGGTATGACCTTATTTGGACTGCACAGTTTTCTGAAGACATTTTTGAAGAGCACTTGCACACAAAACTTTATACAGACGCAAACACTCAGGAGAGTCAGTAAAATAACTCAGACTATTTAAATTTCGATATTATTTAAGAAACAAAATTACAGATCTATCAAATAGTATCTATATGATTACACAAACGTAAGCAGATTATAGGTTCAGCTTGTTGCATTTTCATACTCTGGCAAGAAGTGTAACTACAGGCACTTTACAAACAGCTATTTTACAGGCAAACAGCACAGAAACAAGCAGAAATCTTACCTTCTTAGCTTCTGCAACATTGAGCGAGTTCTCTTTAACCTTCAACTGTTGCCTTAGCTCCAGCAATACTCCTTCAAGTGTCTCTTTCTCATTCAACCAATCAGATTGCATCATTTCAAACTGATTGATCTCTGTTTCATAATTACCGATTTGTAATTTTAGTGTCTTTACATGTTCATCTAGTTCTAAGTTCCGTCTCGATATTTCTGACAGGTCAGAGGACAAAGAGGCGGAGTCACTGATCATAACCAAATCTTCACTAGCTTCACGAACTTCAGAATCAGCTTTAAGAATAAGAATAAAGATTCATCTGACCATTGCTATGTAAAAGCTGTGGAAACCAATATACATTCAGCTACTCAAATTTTCACACTAGAGCTATCACTAAAAGTGATTCATATTCCGATGAGTAAGCCTTGATTCACTGTATGGTGACTTTTAGTGTGTAATGGTACAATATGTATTACAATTTCACTTCAGAGAAATCTCTTAGTAAAGCACCTGTTCAATCAGTATTTCCCAGCCATCAGTCCTACAGTGTATCAATATCACATTGTCATCTGCCATGTGTAAGGCAACATTGCCAAGAATAACAGTCACTGACTAAATAGTGAAAAGTCGAGATCATGGTCAAATATAACGGATGTGCAAACCGATCATGATCGTGAGGCAGAATTATTTACTGCCAGTAGGTAAAGGGTTGAAGTATACTGATGCTAAGGAAAATTTAAAATCAAAATTTCTATAGGATGAAAGAACCAGTCATTTCTCAAAATGTTTATCAATTGGCATGAAGTTTGAAAGACACCTATGCACTAGCTACACATGGTTTTGAACAGTTGATGAAGTTGCCTACCTGACACTCTGAGGCTACCGGCTAGTCTTTCTTGGTTAGCATTCTGTAAAGCTTTCTCAAGCAGTGTAACCTGCTCTCGTAACCCAACATTCTGTTCCTTCAATAAGATCGTTTCCTTCTCCAAGCTGTCTACAACACCTGTAAACAAATCCAGTCCACTGTTATTTACATCCACCTATTGAATTATTATTCAATTATTCCCTTTGGAGTTTATTACAAATAAAATAAGTAAACAGCTGTAAATGTCCTTTAAAAGCCATAGAAATGTTATGTACATGTATAAACAATACACCTTATGTTACCTTACATCTTACATAATCATTAACTTTCTAGTTTTTGTCAATGAAATATTTCATGGTAACATAAGAATAACAAGAGGCCCAAAAGGGCCAGTATCACTCTACTGGACTGACTGGACTGTTCTGGATAGGTTTTTTACAAAATCTTTTGGAATTCTATCAAGGAGAATCGACCAACTGACCCCACAAACAGTAGGGATCATCAACACAGTATGACCAATCATCCTATGAAATTTCAAGACTGTTGTTGATAATCAGATCACAAAATATTGAGCGGAAATGATTTCTAAAGTTAAGCTTACTGTGACCTTGAACTTGACAAAATGATCCCAAAAACGATCAGGATCATCTACAGGTTGAAGGCAGCCATCGGAGCAAGTTTTATGAATGTCAAATACAAATTGTTACCTGTAGAGTGTTATCAAGGAAATGTTTAAGGACAGATGTACAACGGACAAATTACCATGACATAAGCTCTGCTGGACTTCATCCATTAGAACTATTTATCCTAGAATGAAAGTGTATTCTTCATGGTTTTTGTCAGGACTTTCTGGCACACAGATTACCTTGCTTTCACTACACTAGATACACTCAAACACTACTTACTGGACAAAACATTCCTTTCCTCTTACCCTGCTGATGACATGTGATCTACCTTGGCAACCAGTGCAGATCATGATTTACATGCACATCCCTGCAGTCTGATCATGATCTGCACTGATCACTTATTAGTTAGTAAATTTAGAGGTCATCCCTTTGAAAATCAATGGTTTTGTCCATATCAAAAGATGTACAAGCCCATTATAGAGGGTCAATCCATTTAACAGGGTTAGGGCTAGATATAAAATGGTGAAAAACTATCATGTAAAATTGTAAACCTGCTGTAAGTTTCTGTTGCTCGGTGTCACCCATGTCTTCAACGATAGTTTTTGTCTCGTTCCGAAGTGATTCATTCAGCTCTGACAAATTCTCCACTGCACTTGTCAGGTCTTTTTTCTGGAAACAAAACAACAAATTTCAAATTGCATTTACCTGTTATTAAATACTTTAAATTCTATAACATGTTTACAGTTTTTTAATATTTTACAAGACAGTAGAACTGTTACTATAACAGAATATTGGGGATGCTGGTCCTTTTTTCACAATCTTCTTTAAGCTTATGCCATTTCCGCAGGTTAAACATATTATTGCATGATAAAATCTATTTGAGCCTCCCTTACGCTGAAGTATTGATCTAAGGGAGATAACTCAAAGTTTTTCATTTGCAGTGGTATGAATTTATAACATTTCATCTTAAATAGCTAAAACAGAAATATAAATGAACAAATAAACACAATTTTGATCTCAATCACATGTCTATCTCTCATAAGAGGACAGAATCTGCGCTAACAGAATTTACGAACAACTAATCCGTCTGACTGGGCTGATCACTATTCGTATGTTTCTGACCTTGCTATATTCCATATTTCTT
>JAUMHA010394184.1:1545-11642 GCA_032359765.1 Saxidomus gigantea
TGCAAGATATTTTATAAACAGTACCTGATGGACTTGTTAAACGACATATTTAATGAAGGTTCAGGCTTATATACCCGGGGGGTAAAAACTTCATTTTTTCACAACTTTTCGAACTCTTATTTGTTTATTTATCAATTTCTTTTGTTAGAATAATCGAACAGATATTCATCGGCTGTTTTCATTGGACTTCACTTGACAACGGCCAATCAGAATTCGCGTTGTAAATAAAGCTCGAAGTTCAAGGTCGCGCACAGTTATTTTAAGAAATGTTTTTTTGGAAACCACGCAATGATCGGTCCTGGTCGTTTTGATAAAGAGAGTACATGAATTAACCCAAAGATTGACGAATATTGGATCTAAAAATTTATAAACTGAATACGGCCGTATCGTGCCGAGACTGGTTCCTCCCCCCTCACAAAATCTCCCTGGATTTAGACGATTGGAAAAAATGACCCGGACCGACTTCCAAAATCCAGAACTTCCGGAGCAGTCCGGAAAACTTTCACTCATGTGTTTGAAGGAAATGGTGGACAGACAGATGGATGGAATGCGATCCTAATAGCTCACTCTTGCACTTTGTGCCAGGTGAGCTAAAAACAAAGAAAATACATAAAACAATTTAAACACATACTTTATCCTTCTTTTCTTCAAATTTGGGCATCTGTTCTATTGACTGTGGTAATGGTTTTTCTTTCTTCTCCCTGGAATGTTCAGTTACTGAATGAATAATATGACACAGAAGTATTTTTCAACAGCTAGAAGGTTACACATTTTTAGTTCACACATTGCAATCTAGAGTTACAGTTCATAGGCATTTCATTTCCCCTCAACCTTCTTCATCTTTGTATACAATTTAAATTCACTTCATTATCTATTTAAGTGATGCTCTTGGGGAAATGTAGTTACTGAAGTGTACAATAATTATGCATACAAGCACTGCAGAAAACACTGGTAAAGTAATGTTAATTTATAGGTTAGAATGCAATACCACAATACATAAAGACAGTCTTCAAACTTGACAGCGCTAAAGATAAATAATATAACATTAAAATAGAAATTACTTCTGCCTTGGGGGTTCTCCTCTCCCGAATCCTCCGCCCCTGCCTCCCCGTCCTCTGCCTCTCTCACCACTTCCCCCGCCGCGACCTGCCCAAGCATTAGAAACACCTTGTGGTGTAGTTACTGGCGCAGGACCGGAGTCTACAGATGTATAAACAGCACTAATTAACATGCTATTTAAAACACAAGAGGGCCAAGATGGCTCTATATCGTTCTACCAAGTACATGACCTACTTCTGACTCAATGTGACCGAAAAAATTCAACCTTAAACAATATATCATAATCTGTAACCAGATACTGCACAAAAATCAGGATTCTTACCACTGTTTTCTAAATTTGGGGTATTTTCTTTTGTATTTTGGAAGGTCTACCGTGAACTTACAATTTTTGTGTTTTGTTTCATTCTTTTTCAGTAATTCTTTCAAATTAAAAGTTCCACTGCAACATTAAATGAATAATACATGAAAGATTAGGTTTGTTCACGAATGAACACTGACCTTTCTTACCAGTCGGCACTTGCTGTTCACGTTCCTGTTTACGCTTTGTCCATGGATTTTCTTTCGGAATATCAGCCGGGACAAATTCTTTCTTTCCCTCACTCTTTGAAGGTGTAGACTAAAAGTAACACAAATATTTTTATTTTACAACTGAAAGTCACACTAAACCCACATGAAGAGAGTTCCTGTATTAAGCATACAGTATTTTCAAGGTAAGTGAAAAATGACTATTTTTTAAAAATAATCTCAATTTTCCTCAGGTATTCTTGGGTTTATTTTAGGGCTGGTAACCTTTGCATTGCGTGCATTACTGTATTGCAAATCTTTTGGTTTGAGTAACAATTTTCTTGTACATAGACCTTTTTACATGTTTCAGTTACATACAGGTTGGTATTTTCCTGACCATTGTTCCTGGTAGAATTAGTACTGTACCACTATACTCTATATGAAATTGCCAACTTAACTTCAATTCACATAAGGAGACATAATCTCTACTTAAGTGTCTACAAATACACCAAAAGTTTTCAAGTTATGCTCCGGACAAGGAAAATGCAACGGACCGCCTGACCGACCGACCGACCAACCACCGGGTGACTCCTATATACCCCCCAAACTTCGTTTCGGGGGTATAAATATCAAATTTATCAACTTTTCTCACCTCTGTACTAGACTGTGAAGATGTCCTATTAGATCTTGTTGACTGGTTTTTATCTTGACTGGATGGGGGTGACCTAGACTGTTCAAAATGTTGAGAATCAGTCTTACTTTCCCGTGTTGAACGTTTATTTTCTTCAGTTTTCTGGGGTGGAGATTGTGTCGGCTGTTGAAAAATATTACAGTAAGAAAGATTTGAAGCAAAGGAATTTTTCACTTCCTCAAAGGTATTCATACACTTTTTTATAAACATTCTTAATGCTCATGCCTATATTTCAAGAGAGACATCCAACAAATAATCTATTAGTTATAAATTTATTCTTCCTTGTGAGGCGAAGTAAGTATAAAGTATACCTGTGTGGACTTTCTTTTCTCCCATATATTTTCTTTAGGTAATGGTGCAGGCACTAGTTTGACTGCTTCATCTCTGCTTGTGGGAGAGACGGCATTATGAGACTTATCATCTTCTCCCCCAGAAAATACCTCCGAGTGTGACGACTGTTCTCCGCTGTCCTGACGAGATCTGCTCTGAGATGAAACTGAGCCTGGAATTGAAAACAAGAATCTTACAGAGCAAGTTTGGCAACATTCCATCCCTTAGTCCATGAGAAGAAGCCATGTAAAGGCTTTTCCATTTTTAGTAACAGTGGCCCCTGTGTGCTATGGACCATAACCATATCCTCCTTTTTGAAAGAGTACAATGCAGGGATGCTACGGAGCAACTTTGGTTACATTTCATCCTCTGGTTCAAGACAAGAAGCCATTTAAAGGTTTTTCTATTTATGGTAACAGCAGTCCCTGTGTGCACTGGACCGGAACTTTTTCCTATTTTTTGAAGGATGTTATAGAGCAAGTTTGATGAAAATCCAACATGTAGTTTCTGAGTAATACTTGACTTTGTGTAAGACAGGATGGTAGAGATGGGACATATGTGATTCATACATAGCCCAATTTTACTACGTAGAAGTGGGGATATAATAACATTCTAGAATGACAACTTGTCAGTGGAGATTCCAAAACCTCTTTTGATTGAAAGGTATCAGTGCATCTCTAACTAACCAAAAATCATAAGTTGCAGATACAAGTCCTTACTAGAAGAAAGTGACTCCTTGAGTGTGTTTAACCAGTGTTTTGAAAACAATTAATAGAAGTAAATTGAAAACTACAGCTGCATAGGTCATAGATGATTTTGTCTTGAATTCTTAACAACTAATTTATGTTCAAGAGGTTAGCAAACATAAAAAACAGCCCCCATGTAATGCTGTAAACAGGAAACAAATTCTTCTCCCTTCCTACAACACTTACATTACTCGCTGTTTAAATCACTGAGGGAAGATCTAAGATTATTTGTCAGAGGCAGTGAAGTCAGGTCATGTATCAACAAGCTCACCAGCAGACCAGTATTCTATCCATAACCAATAATACCCATAGAACCTCACTACTGTCATGTGACTTAATACTTATAGCATTCATTATGAAATCAGCAGCAGGTGCTTTCACTGTACTGTAATCACCTTTTTTCCCCTTTGAGCCACTGGATCGTCTCTCTCTGCGACTGTCGCCCTCGTCCGAACGTTCACTCCCAGAGCGTCGTCGTGAACTTGGTCTGAAATTTACACAGAAAAAGTTATTAGTTTACATTATGCATTTTATACACCATGCATTCAAAACAGAGCAATTCACCAATGAAAAGCCACAAGTCAAAACATAGTGACCCCATCCTACCTGCCTATCTACGCAGTTTAAAAGCTCTTCTCCTCCAATGTTCCAAATCATTACAACTCATTCCTACTACTTATTTGCAAATTACAACCCAAATAAGAAAATATTACGAAAATCTTACAAAGCAGGCCATGGCAATGTTATGATATGCACACTGTACTTCCTTAAGTGTCTCTAAAAACATCATATAAGATTCAACTAATGCTCATTCAAAGATTTCTAGGAAAAGGTAATAAAGCAGAGAGTAAAAACTTTGAGGTAAGCTAGAGTTATACAACTCGAGGAACTTCACGTGACAATGATTATGTACATATGTACAAGGTTTAAAGTAATGCAGCTATTATAACGATTTATCATTTCAGGTACACAATGGGACAAAGTGACTTATATAGCCCTCTCCGATGCCCCTCCCACCTTCTCTTGGTTGAGGGTATAATAAGGTTTGCCACTTCAGTACTCTACAAACAAGTATCACTTACACATTTCTATTTTCTTTATTATCATGGCTGTATTTTCCGTCCCTTGGTTCCTCGTAACCATGGGAACTACTAGTGCCATATCTTGACTCAAGAGAACTTTTTGGCTGAGATAACTCTGTCTTTTGTTTCAACAATTTCTCCTCAATTTCTCTTTCTCTCTGTGCTGTGTCCACTGGTTTTGCACTGCCAAAGATGGAGGCAGATTTAGGTTTCTCGGGTGCAGCCGCCATGTTGTTTTCCTGTGGTCTTGTAACCTGTACATTCTCTGCAGGTTTTGTCCTCGGCTGTAGCTGAAGCCGTGGTCTTTCTTTTGGTGGCTCTGTCAAAATTAAACAGGATTCTGATATTGTTTATTTCTGACAAAATCTGTCATCAGTTAATTTACCCTATGCCACTGATTTTTTTTCCATTTCATATCAGTAGTGACAAATTCCCAGAAGTAAAATGAAGGCAACAATAACCTTTGACACAATGTTTTCAAGTCAACACAAGGAAAGAGTATGGCAGCAGAGAAACAAACTGAAGGTCCAAATATTTCATTACTGCACTGTCAGACTTCAATAATGACCATAAAATGGAAGCAATTTATTTAATATGCAAGTGCCTATAAACTACTATCAAAAGAGATTGTTTTCTATTTTTTGTTTGCAATACAGCATAGCTGGATAAACTAAATACTGCTTTTAAATCCTGCTAAAGTAGAAAGTGTGCCACAACATAAATCCATTGATTTACTTCTATATAACTTTGTATAAGTTTTACTGAAATTATTAGTTTAACACTCTAAACAAATCTTGAAACTTTCACTTCACAGCCAAGTAGACAGCAGACATACATGTACATCAAACTGCTGCTATACATACCTGATTCTTTCTCATGTCTGTCTTGCCTGTCAAGCCTGTAAACATCAAAGGGAATTCCATAAATAACTGTTAACATAAATAATCAGGTGTACAGGATGCGGGGGTGCTGTATTTCTCTCTAAAACTAGATCCAGCCTTTTGGTATAACCTAATTTAATAAGGTCAATGAATCATTCCATCATTTCTGTTTTTGTCTTCATGGTAGAGACAATGATGACCAGGATTAGTTTTCTGGTAAAATTTACTGAAATCCTGCATTTATTACCTTAACCTATATGACTGTCTCCCTGTATTAATTTAAGTATGAAAACAACACCCTTCATATACAACAGCAGCATCTCCAGACTATCAGCCTACTATTGACTGTCCTGAGCAAGTTTTGTGAAAATCTTTTGCAATGTTATCAAGGAAAAGCTAACAGAGATCACTGTGACCTTGACTCACTGACTTCAAAAACCGTAGGGATTATCTGCTCATTAAGACCAATCATCCTATGAAGTTTGAAGACTGTGGGTCAAATAGATCACAAGATATTGAGCGGAAAAGATTTTCAAAGTTCAGGTCACTGTGACCTTGACTCACTGACCCCAAAAACTACAGGGATCCTCTACTCAGTAAGATGAATCATTCTATGAAGTTTGAAGACTGTGGGTCATTCAGATCTGAAGATGTTGAGCAGAAAGGTTTTTTTAAGTTCGGGTCACTGAGACCTTGACCTTTGACCCACTGATCCCAAAAACAATTGGGATCATCTACATGTTGCAGGGAACCTTCTGAGCAAGTTTGATGAAAGTTGAATGAAAATTGTGACCTGTAGTGTTACCAAGGAAATGCTATTGGAGGTCATTATGACCTTGACCTTTGGCCCACTGATCCCCCCCAAAAAAGGGGCCATTTACATGTTGCAGGGAACCTTCTGAGCAAGTTTAATGGAAGTTAATAAAAATTGTGACCTGTAGAGTGTTATCAAGGAAACGCTATTGGAGGTCATTGTGACCTTGACCTTTGACCCACTGACTCCAGAAACACTAGGGATCATCTACAAGTTGTAGGGATCCTAATCAGCAAATTTGCGACCTGCAGAGCGTTATCAAGGAAAAGTTTACGGACAGACAGACAAACCACCATGGCATAAGCTCTGCTGGACTTCATAAAACTGTCGTAGTGTCATATCTTGTATGTGAGAGATTACCTATCATCTCTATTATCATGGCCTCTGTCTCCACCATAACCTCCTCGATCTCTGTCTCCACCGTAACCTCCTCGATCTCTGTCTCCACCGTAACCTCTGTCTCCACCGTAACCTCCTCGATCTCTGTCTCCACCGTAACCTCTGTCTCCACCAAAACCTCCTCGATCTCTGTCTCCACGGAAACCACCACCTCCACCTCTTTCCCAACTCTTGTCATCACCTGGAGGATCTCTGTCTCCACGGAAACCACCACCTCCACCTCTTTCCCAACTCTTGTCATCACCTGGAGGATCTCGGTCTCTGCGGAAACCACTACCTCCACCTCTTTCCCAACTCTTGTCATCACCTGGAGGATCTCTGTCTCCACGGAAACCTCCACCTCCACCTCTTTCCCAACTCTTGTCATCACCTCTGTCATCACTACGAAAACCTGTGCCAAACTGACGCCTGCCTCCTGTAGACCAAATTAAATGTGTACTGCAAGATTTAATAACTGTGAACATAGTGTCTTGTGTTTTGGAGTTGGCTATAAATTTTACGACGTTTTCTCCTCTAATGCTTCTTCTTAAACACTACTTCTAAGGTGACAAATAAACATACATACAGAAAATACATGCAGAAACTGTCACATAACAGAAATCAGTTATACCTTCACTTTCAGTATATATCCTAACAGAACAAATCTAAAATCTGTATTTCTACCCATTAGATCCTTTTAATAAACATCTCTTAGAATTAAGAAATGCATTTTTCTCCCTAGCTTATTATATCATAGCATACCATCTCTGTCATCGAACCCTCTGTCCCTACCACCACCAAAACCTCGGTCATCTCTCCTGTCGTCAAAACGATCTCTACCAAAACCTCGGTCATCTCTGCGTCCAAATCCACCACCATCGTACCTTCCTTCTCCTCTTCTGTCATCGAACCCTCTGTCATCTCTTCCTGGCCCACGATCACCAAATCCTCTATCGTCCCTTCTGTCATCATATCTGCTGGGTCCTCTATCACTGAAACCTGAATGAATCAAGTTTTGATGGTTAATTAAAAATTAATGTCTACTAAAACTTACCTATCAATAATAAATACAAAAAATAATGCTTCTTCTTAAACACTATTTCTAACTTGACAAACATACATGCAGAACTCTGGAGGAGGGTTTCTTAAACTGGTAAGTTAATTACTTTTAGCCTATATCTACATATGTCATTCATGGCATTCAGGTAACCCTTGGGTTTTCTACATCAGTAACTCTAAGTAAACTATAAAATTGAATACATGTATGTGGTAACCTTTACATAAAGGATGGGAACGAATACCGAAATCCATATTCGAATATTCGTATAGCATATTCGAATATATTCGAATGCAAATTTGATATGTTTGGTATCTGAATTTTACACGTCCGAAATAATGTATTGGAAAACACATGCATTTGAATGCTATACGTTATTTGCATTCATTAATGGTACAGTTTTGTTTGGCTGAAATTCTAAAATCATAGAAACAAAAAAGGAAAACGTCGAGTTTCCGTTTTTACCTGGTGATAAATTGATTGTTAAGAATTTTTTACACTGGAATATTGTCATTATGCACCCCTGACAGATATCTGTCCTGTTTCCCAAAAGGCTCGTGAAGGGTTATAAACAAGTTGTAGATTGTTTTGGCAAAATTTCTAAAGCACAAATGCGAACAATTACCGGAACGAAAATTTAACTGTTGAAAGTTTTACTTCAAATTCTCCGTAGATATAGAATGTAAGCTGTGAAAAAACATTTGAAGTCTCGTAAAACATCTTTTTGCGTTCGATCGTTTTATTTTTATGTGATCGCGATTTGAAAATGATATACAAAATAAAATTTTCTCAATTTTTTTTTTACGTAAATACACTCAGCGGTTGCGTAATGAACAAATGTAAAATAATGTGCAGTCGACTATCTTTGCATTTACTAAAAATAAATAGCTAATTTGAATAGAAGGTGCGAGACAATGATTACACATGTCAATTATTAAACAACAACTTGTAGCAATGTTTGCAATTTAAAATCGTAATTTGCACATCTAACACTTGTTATCAAAACACCAATCGACCAAAAGTAGGCTAATACATGATTAATTGAAATTGGGTCCGTATAGAACATGTATATATGACCTGAGGGGTTTATTATGATTGATTAATTTATAAATAAATCAGGAATGAAACTGATGTTTTAAAAATAATCAAAATATGCGAATATTCGAACACGAAATTTGCATTCGAATTTTCGGAAGGAATACGAATATTCGAATATTTGTTCCCATCCTTACTTTACATCAATAAATATTTACCAAAGCAAGGAAAAAGAAGTTTGACAAGTACAGGCTTATCAAATTGCAAAGTATCAGTGAGACAATCTTACAATTACGTCTGGCATGTGTCAAGGAACATTTGTAAACTTAGGAAACTACATGTACTTCTGAATAATCACTCTGTTTTATAACGATATTGTAACAAGAATGCTAAACTGTCACAAAACTTCTCCGCCATGTTTGTGGTAGATATGATGATCAAAGTACTTTCTAAGCAAGAGAACCAAGCTGTAACATGGACTGTGCCACTTTTGTCAATTTTTTTACAAATGAAAGGCTGTTACTCTACTGCAACATGGGCAACATGGCTGATTATCAAACCTACCATGCCAATTAAAATCTTGACCAACTTTAGTGCTGACTGAACAGCAAATATCCAACATATAATACAGTATATTGCTACCTTGGCCAAATTTTGGCAACCGCAACTCCAAAATGTCTTTGACAATCTGAAGGGTTATCTAACATTGCCAAGATATGCCAATTCTGATAAGGTTTGTTGTACATTAGATAAAGGCTGTACAAAATACCGAGTGTAAATAGTGCAAATAAAAATCGGTAACTTCATAGTGTCTGGAATGTGGATGATAATTAAACTTGCACCAGATATTTTGTCAATCAGCATTGTGACTAGACTAGGTGAGGATTGGACAAGCGCTGTTGAAGTGAGAGAGCAGAAGACTTTGGAGGATACCACAACCCGCAGTAATCCCATAATGTATGCTGTAAAGAGACAGGACTGGTGTGTAAAAAGCAGAATAGCTTCCAAGTTTTAGAACTAATAGCAAAGTTCATGTAAACAGAGCACTTGACTCACTTGATTCCTGTCTACCTTCTGATCTTCGCCAGTCACCTTCTGTTCTATCAGGCTGTCCATCATCACGTCTGCCACCTTTACGATTGTCTATAAACAAATACAGCTTCTAGATAAAGATTATGTTTTTACACAATGTTTTGCTTAATTTTCAGTATTTCAGCTTACAGACCCCCCCTCCCCCCACGACACCTGAGAGCATAATATAGTATCTAGCTAGCCCCTTTACCTCAGAACCAGTGGCCAGGGTTGGATCCCTCCAGTGACATGGTGGTAGTGACCTTAAACAAGGCACATAATTCCACATTTCCTCTCTCTATACGAGGTTGATCGAGTCTTGAGAGCAATTTATCTAAGCGGTTTAAACTTGTTGTGCAATTGAGAATAAATTAATAACAAGAGCTGTCCATAAGACAGCACGCTCGACTATTGTGGGTGTTTGCTAATAAAACAAAACTTTTATCAGT